>BQKN01000115.1:130501-158754 GCA_022839385.1 Asparagus kiusianus | reverse complement strand
AAAAAAAAAAAAAAAAAAAAAAAATCATGTCAACAGAGAAGCTATTCCTACATTTTGTTTTTGGAACAGTGATATCTAGATCACTTAAAAGTTATTGCTTTCATCACGACCTGTCGCGTCCATCCATGTTAAAGCAAAATGGCACTACTTTTTAGAAGAGATCTTTATATTGTTAATCAGTTGTTCCTGTGTAATACTTCTATTGCTGGCATGGACCATAGCGATTTTACATGCATCTTAGTGCAAAAATTTAGCAGTTATTTTATTATCTTTGTGGACATCCTAACTTAGTTTCTAATTTTGCAGTTTGCACATTCAGGACTTTTTCTTCTGTTATTGCGTCTGACTCAAGGGTCCAACTCATGTAGTTATGAAGAAATTTCTGCTATTCTTGAATTGCTTGATCGAATGCTTTCATCTAATGTGGTAACTGCTTTTCATATCCTCTTGATCTCTAAATGAATTTGCTTTAGCACAAGTTCTTACCCTTTCATTTTAATGAAAGTTGATCAGATATTTCCTTGTAACCATGACCATTGCCTTGCTGAAACCAATATTTATCGTACAATGGGTCTGGGTCATGGTCCATTTAAACCTATCCTATCATCTCTTAAGTCATTTAATCTCGTGATTTATATTTATGGAAGTGTTCAAATTTGCTAAATGTGTAGTATAACGCCTCGTTTGGTACGCGGGAATGGACTCAAATGAGGATGAAATGGAAGAAGGAATGGAATGGAATTAATGTGAGAATAGAATAGTCATTCTCATTCTCACGTTTGAGTGTAATTTATAAATGAAGTGAGAATGAACGTATTTTAAAATTGTATATTTTATTAATTCCTATTTAAGTGGGAATGCCCATTCCCTATCATGTCATTGGGAATGCTCATTCCCACATAAAGTGGGAATTGATGAGAAGTGGGAATGAGCATTCCAACTTCAAAAAAGAGGGTGTGTTTGGTAGGAAGGAATGAGAAGTGAGAATGACCATTCCATTCCACCCCATTCCCGTGTACCAAACGAGGCCTAAGAGTCTACAGACCCCTCAAGCAATACACAGATGGGCCGTCCAGATTGTTTATCCCCACTTTCGACGTGACTTGCACATCATATGATCTCTGCGAACCAAAGTTGAAATCTCCTATAAACTTGTAGCCTGTAAATTATAGAGTCTCAGATATGATGGCTCAAAAGGCGTTAATAGCCTGCTATTTTGGTTTGTTGGGTTCGTACATCAGTTGTTTCGAACTAGTTAATTTTCTGCCAATACAGATTTCATGATATATTAATTGCAATAATTAATTTGAAAGTGAATTTTAATGATCCGCTATTTTGTTTTGACATTTTAGTTTGTTGTGTGTGAGTGAATTGACGCATACTTGTCTTTTATACATCCTCTAATTGAAACAGTATGTTATTAGTTGTAGGAAGAAACAACCTATGATATCTATTATTGTTCTTCCATGCCTCTTTTCCCTCCATAATTGCTTAGTCATCTCACTCTAGGATATTATCATTTGGTTGTGTCTTTTGACTGTTGACTGATGCTTGCAAGATATTGATATGATATGGCTTAAATACACTGATAGTGCAATATATATAAAACTAAGAGTTTTGAAGCAATCTTCAGGAAATTCAGGAGGGTAGTACCAGTGAGACAAAATTTAGTTTTTAGTTACCTTTGGACCGTTAGGTCTGCGATCGTAAGTATCACTTATGAATTATAATTCTATAGGCTCTTGCAAGGAAGTGCAAAACGTCTACCAAGTTTCTTTGGTTTATACTATAAACATGGTTGAGTATTTTGGCTGAATGAATTGAAATCTGAGCGAATGTTCTATCAATCTCAATGAATAATGTGGATATTTCCTGAAGTGTCACGCAAGTGGAAAAATTCCTCTAAACTGTTAGTAGCCTTCTGTTAAACGTGTCCTTTCCCGTAATAAAAAAATGTGGTAAATATTGTCCATGTTTCTCTCTGACTAAACCATTTGATGTTTTCTTAAGGTAGAGATGTTGTTTTGCAGGAAGATCTCAATAGATTCCATCGACATGAGGCTCAACCTTATGGCTGCATTCAGTTGTTAAGTTTCATAATGTATGCTTAACTAAGCTATTGATAAATAATTCTTGAATTTAAGATATCTGACCAGTTCTCAGAGGGCATTATTTTTCATATTAAGTAGAGTGATTGTAATTCTAAAATGTTAGACAGAAATATATTGTTAGGTTGCACAAAAGCTGCACAATTTTTGTTCTCATAAATTGCTGGTTCGAGAGAAATTCATGGTCACTACATGCCCATAGGATGCAGTTCATGAAGTAGAACCTTATTTTAATAGTGATTAAGCATGTAAATTGACTTCTTGGTGATGGAATTGGATGGTTGTGTGCAGGATGGATATGGAAAGTTGTTTGGTTTATGAGCAAATTTTCATATTATATGAAATAGAATTATAATATGATGGCCTAGATATATGCTTGAGGAGCCTTAATGATCAACAATCCAAGTAAGCACCATTTGTTGTGAAATGTATGACGTAATGAATTATCATCCTATAAAGTTGGTTGATTTTGTTGCATTTTCGGTCCCAAAATGGGTATCATATTCTCCCCAAAGTAGTATGGAAGCAGTATGCATCCATGATCATTTTGTATGCTTGGTATGGACTATATTCCACACACGCTCACTTATTTAAGTCGGAGTGTTTGAGAGGGGAATGCGCTGTGGAAATAACAAAACCAAAATGTCTAGTATCTGAAAAAAGCAGGGGTATAAATCGAGCGCTCTTTTTAAGGCACGTTGAGTGTTATTTGGCATAACTAGGACTGTTTTTCAATTTCAGTGAGGAATAGTGTAACTGGATTCACTCATGGAGGGCGTCAAACTTGTTTAGCTTTAGGTGAAGTTTAATTTGCACTCTACTGGTGGTTACTCAAGCTAAGCCCCATAACGCAGCATATGCCGAGGCGAATCTTCTCTAGAGATTATCTATGCTGGTGCGCTCCAGTGTTGAATTGCTATCACACTTTGCAAGATATCTCTCTGGGGAAAGCTCATTAAACCCATGATTTCAATCATTTTCATGGTCCTAACGATCACGGTCCTAATGATCCGGTCTTTTGTCTCTCCTCACATAGATGCATTTATATACCTTGGTGCTCAATGTAGGATGTATAGCATTGGGATCAAACCTTAGTCCTTGAATGTGTGTTTTAGTAAAACCAAGAGATTTTATGTGTGCTTGACCATGAGGGAAAAAGTTTGTAGGCCAGTTTTTGAGCCATAGAAACTAACATACCATACTTGACAAAGACGCGATATATCTTTCTGTTCTTTAATATTACTTTCTATTTGTTCCTTATCCTTGCATGTAGTTTTGCTTTTTTTTTGGGTGAGCAGACCTTATTTTCAGCCAACCTTCTATTTTATACTCATACACAAGGCTGATGGTATCTTTGGATAGTAGGAGGATGGTATCCCTCTGTCTTTACCTGTAGATCTTATAGTACATAGCCTTCTCTGCATTTGGACCATTAGGTTCTTATTTATGTCCTTTACATTGTTGAATTCTTCTCTAAACTGCATTGTAGCATTAATACTGCCAGTGTATTATCACCATGCCCTATCTGCAGCAATTAGCTTTCCCTGTCCTTGAACGATTCCATCTTTTTCCTTTTTAAACATTACAACAGAAGTGTTCATTTAGTTGTTATAAGCTAATTTTTTCCATTCTCTTTATGTTATCTTTTGTAGGCTTTGTCTTTCAAGCTGTTGTGTTTCAATAAATCAGTACCTGTTGATGCCATTCAGAATAATGGAATGAATAAAATGGATGTGCGGTAGGTACATTGGTTTTTATAGCTGAAAGTTCATTATTCTTTCACTTGAACTTTACTGTTTTATATCTTTGTAGGATTGATCTGGTTAAAACAATTTGCACTGTGGCCTTGAATTTCATCCAATATGTTTCTGATTCACACATTGTGTCCACCTGTATCCATATATTGGCAGAAATTTTAAAGTGGTACGTTTAGATATGTGTTGCTTTCCTCTTAGTTTTATGTTACTTCTTTTGTTGCATTATTTCAAATGCATATGTTTTCCATATGATAGGTATTTGTTTATTTATTTAAAATGCTAGCCTATATTTTTTTAGCAGCTTTAGTTGTCATGACCTCAATTTCCAGATCTCGAAGGAACATTGGAGCCCTTCCAATATTTTTTTCCTAAACATATGATCCATATCAAAATTTATCAAAGAACTGCCAAAATTCCATTTATCATATGAATTAAAACCAACAACAATTATCTTACATAATCAAATAAAAGGGGATAAAAAGATGTTACTCAACTTGAAATAAAATTCAACTTAAAGGAGAAAATCTCATTATTACAAAAGATTCTGAATATCAAGTAAACATCAAAGACTATTTAACATTCACCTAGAACTAATAATTTGCATTTTATTGCTCGCTTCTAAGAATCACAAAGCCAACAACTCCACCTAATTCCGAGTCTTTGAAAAAGGTGAAATAAATACAGTGAGTTCACAACTCAATAAGTGAATGAATTCGTACATTATACACCTGTTTTACATGAACTAAAGATATAAATAATCATAAATCAAGAGTAATCTAAACAAATTTACATGCAATATAAATATCACCAACAAATCATTATACCATTTTGATGTTGTGAGTCAAAATAATCTTTTATGCAAATGGAAAAGTAAGCAAACCACGTCTCAATGCGGTCTAAGACTTCATCCTCCAGTTGACTTGGTAAACCTCACGGTCATAAAACTAGTGGTTCGGGGATGGTGAAAACCAAATTTGCGCTCTTAGCGCTAAAATGAAAACTTTGTATAGGACCAGTAAGCCCAGTGTGACTTACTTATTTCTCCTACACATACTGATATATTAACATGAATGCATATGTTTAATATATGTGAACAAGGTTCAAATAGTCAGATACTTTATGCTAAAATGCCAAAAGCAAACCAATAATGGATCTCGAATAACATATGCATCTCAACCTGATACCATATGATAATAACGTGATTATCGTTAAAGAAATAAATTGAATACTCGTCTTCACAAAATATGAAACCAACAACATATACTTGAGCAAAATCATCTAAAATGACAGTCGTTCGTGGAACAAATATACATATACATAATATAATTTTAGATGAAAAATACATAGCACACAATGTATAAATTCACCCCTTACAGTACGCTCGAAAGACAATCCAAATTCCACTCAGGACGCCTCTACGGAACTTCTAGGAATCCCTATAGAATATCTACAAACTGTCACGGCCCGGTTCTAAAGTGTAATAATTTAGAACGTGACTCGGCCGACAATGCAACTATTCGGCCACATTTACGCGTCTAGATCATCCTGTATACAGATATAAAGTCAAAACTACACCATAGAGCATGTAACTAAGACAATAAAAGAAATATGTAGATGAAGAAATCTCCAAAAGGATGGAGTCCAACTACGAGTTCACAACTATCTACAATGGGAAAGAGATAATTTTTTTTACATCATAGTCTAGAAAAAGTCATGCGACTCAAAAAAAAGTCTAAACTAACTGAACTAAAGAACTGATGGACTAAAAGGTGATCTGCCGCTGGACTTGCTCCTCAAAATATTCTCGGTCCTGCGAAGAAAGAATAATTTCCGAGTTTGGGATGCACAAACCCCTGGGGAGTCAGAAAACTCCCAACAAGCATGTAAAATAAAGAAATAGTGTGCGTGTAAGTGTATGTGGCAGGTATAAAGAAAAGATGAAATCTAAATGAAAGACGACTAAAAGAAATGATACTTGTAGATATTAAGAAATAAGTCTATTACAAAGCATACAAGCACATTGTTATTATATTACATGTTATTTGAATTAGAAGAGAATAGTATCATGTATATATATCAGGTTCCCGTAAATCGTCCCGGGAACACGACTTCAAGTCAAGATTGCCCATTGGCCCTTATATATAACTCTGGATATCAAGAATGTGCATGAACCCCCGTATATACACGTTATATTCTTCGTCCAATTCTCTTTTATAAACCCCATATTTATCTATTTATTTTAAGTGGTTGTGCATGAAATGTTATTCACTAACCACAGAGTTATTGTAGAACGGCTTTCGTAAAATTTATGAAAATAACCGTGATCCAAAACATGTCCAATCAAGATGAGTGCATCATCTAGTCAATGCTATTATAATAATAGTAATAATCAAGAGAAATTCCTCACATCAGGATATTGATGTCGAGGGTATAGTCATGCTATGATAACACGTTTATGAATCATATTTTTTGACGGAAGTCGCCTTCATGCACAATTAACCCTATTAAATATCACTAGGTGATCAAACCTAACATTAGGTGATCCAACAAGCATCAAGAGATCAAACAATATCATCATTCATCTTAACAAAAGGAAAAAATAAATAAATAACGTAATTGTTTGTGTCAAAACGGGCCAAACGGGTTTGATTTGACAGCATAGAAATCTACAAAACTGATTTAGTGAGCACAAGGCCCAAACGGGTCTGAAATTTGAGTTTTAGACCCAAACGGGTCTAGTATTTTGAGTTATAAACCCAAACGGGTCTGAAAATTTGAGTTTTTGACCCAATCGGGTCTAGTATTTTGAGTTAGAAACCCAAACGGGTCTAGAAATATATATTGGATCCTAACCGAGTCAAACAGGTCTGTAATTTAAATTATAAATCCAAACGGGTCTGGAAATTGATATTTGATTCTAATCGGGTCAAATGGGTCTGTAATTTGAATTATAAACCTAAACATGTCTGAAAATTTGAGTTTTAGACCCAATCGGGTCTAGTATTTTGAGTTATAAACCCAAACGGGTCTGAAAATATATATTGGATCCTAACCGGGTCAAACGAATCTGTAATTTAAATTATAAATTCAAACGGGTCAGGAAATTGATATAGGATTCTAATCGGGTCAAATGGGTTTGTAATTTGAATTATAAACCCAAACGGACCTGGAAATTGATATTGTATCCTAACCGGGTTGGGTTTGAGTGCACAACTGATGCAAAATAGCTTTTGTTAAAAAAATACCGTGTAAGGGATTTGAACTCCGGACCTTTGTGTCATAGTCAAAGGTAGCTAACCACTACAAGCATCATACTTTAATGTCAATGTTAATGCAGGAAATTTCTAAATTTCGTTTCTAGTTATTTGTTTGAGTCCTCAAAATACATTTTATTGATAAGTAAATTATATATGTAAATATCTTTATAAAAGCTTACGAAAGTTAACCTTCTGATTTATACAAAAATTTATGTGAATGTAACGCTACTAATAGCAATCATAAGGTTAAGGCCAGGGAGAAAAATATATATATAAAAATAGGATAATAAAAAGATATATCGTATGATTATAAAACCCTTTATTTTCTCTTGAAATAATTAGTGAAAGAGGGTTTTATATATATATATATATATATATATATATATATATATATATATATATTCTTTCACTGTCTAAGAAAAAGGAAACAAAGTGTTGAGAAAAGTTCTTTCTTATTAAAGAAGCTATTATTTAACTAGACTATTTATATTAAGAATAAATCATTAGAAAGAATTTTACGAAAAACATAATTATAATTAAAACAATAGTTTAGCATGAAGCTATAGGAAAAATAAACAAGCACATATACTCTTCGTTTATTTAGGTGGACGAATTTCCTACAAAGCATCAAATAGTTTAATTACAACAATTAAGAAAACAACTTCAAAATCAATAAAACTAATGAATAACCAAAGTTTCCTCCTTTCATGAGGGCACTTCTAATAATTCAACTTCTAATAATTCAATACGCCGCAAGCACTTGAAATTAACAAAGGATTTACTCAAGCATTTGAAGGCAAAATTGCAGGAATGAAAAAAAGAAAAAAAAAATTGAGATGAAAGTGGCTGGATGAAACACTTGCTAAGGCCATACATGAAATCTTTCATTTACTTGGGCTAGGCTAAAATGGGCCTCCTATAGAAAAATAAGAAAAACAAAGTGGGCCTTAAAACCCTCATGCATGAATATGGACTTTGTATCTGTGAAAAAGAATTGGGTATTACACAAACAAATTTTAATAGTATTATATTTACCTTGTCACCTACTAGCCAACTAATAACATACATACTAAATCACAAATTGCTGTTCAACTATACTATTTGAAATAGAATTAGTTTAGTACAACACATTAGTTTTGTGCGTACTATCAGTCGAACACCCAACCATTAGTAGATTAGTATCCCTCTTAGTTATGAACTTATACCCATATCAATTTATAAGAGAACTGAAGAGGATTTGTGTTGAGAACAATTGAAATAGGATAGATAGCAAGGATTTGCTCCGAAAATGGCTCGCAATCGAGACCGAGATCCCGTTCGTAAAAGAGGACAAAAGGATCCTAGTCCTTATATAGAGGTTTCAAAGAAAACCATTACACTAGAATTTTCTTAAGCATGAGAATTAAAGGTAAGAATGTTAGGACCCATAGCTGATTCACACAAACGAACAAATAAAAGCAATTGAGATTGTTGAACATATGATATCGTACATAAGCCCTCATATCTATCTATGATCTTAAATATAGGATTAGAAAAAAGTAATACCTTGATTATTCTTTTTTTGATCCGAGCACGTCGTCTATCTTGAACGCCTATGTTTTTTTCTTTCCTTGTGGAGAAACAAACACCAGAGAGAGAATGGGAGAAAACGATAGGCGGCGAGGGATAAAATAATGTGGGGGTAGGGTTTTCTATATTTAAGATCTAATTTACATAAACCCCTCAAGAACAACTCTATTATAAATATCACTATAGCTATTATTAGTATAGCCATAAAACCCTCCCTAAATATAATCATACTCCCTTAAAAAGCACGAAGTTGGGAAAATCTTTCTATGGTCAATATTACCCTTACCATTATAAATATTTTATTTATTTTTTAATCTATCCTAATCATAATTATATCATATCCTAATCCTACGTGAACCATCTATAGGATAACAATTAAAAAAATAATATTAATAAAATATATAAAACATCTTTTTTTGTATTAGTTTGTAAAGATAAAGAAATTATGTGTAGCTAACGTACTATAATACGTAAAGTACTGCAAAAAACTAAAAATTTTAAAATTGCACAAAATACCCTAAAAAGTTTAAAATTATAAAAACTATCCCGACGTCTAAAAACTTAAAACAACAAACATAAAATTAAGAAATTAACAGTGACGAATTTAAAATTTGTGGATAACATCTCATTATCTCAAAAATTATAGAAACACCCTCAAAAGTTCAAATTACAAACAAGCACCTGAAATTATAAAATTTTAAGACTTACAAACAACATAGATGAATTCAAGGGATTATCATAATACACCTAAAAATTTCTGACATTTTAAAACTTAAAATAACAAACATGAAATTAAGAAATTAACAGCAGCCTTCGAAGAATTTAAAATCTTCAATTAACATCCTCAATATTCCAAAAATTATAGAAACTCTCTCAAAAGTTTAAGTTATAAAAAACAACCCTAAAATTATAAAAATTTACAAACAACAAAAGATGAATTCAAGAGATTACCCTCATGCACCTAAAATTGTAAAATTTAACAAAATTTACCTCAAAGTTGTAAAAGTTGTAGAAAAAACTCTTTCAAAATTACAAAAAACTAAAATTTTAAAATTTATAACCAGTACACATCAAATCTGAAAACTATTGATAGACCGCTAAAATTTAAATTTTAAAAAAATTAATCTATAGTTTTAACAATTGTAAAAAATAACATCAAAATTTTAGAATTATAAGAAATATCGTGACATTTAAAAATTATCACTTACACATGAAACATAAAAGTTACAACTATCAAACTTTAAAGTAATTTTATAAAAATGCTCCCAAAGTTTTAGAAATCACAAATCATACCCTCAAAGTTTCAAACCACAAAAAGAGCTGAAATTTTTAAACTTGGCAAAGAAAAGTGTAATTGTTAGATACTCTTTCATTAAGATATATATATTTAATTTTCAATTTAGGGTTTATTATCCCTTTTTCAGTATCTAAAGATAGGCTAAGTTGATACTCGTAAACAAAAGCAATAAAAATTAATTAAAAATAACCAGTTAAGAAATAAAAATTTAAAAAATATTATAGCTTAAAAATTATCAAGCAACTGCATAAATTTTTACTAATAAGTTAGAGCAATAAAACACATTATAACATTAATTGATAGATGTTTAAAGCCATAAAAATGATAAAAAAACTATAATATAATAGTTTAGCATTAATTAATTATAATTTAAAAATATTAATATCTGATGTTAATAATATTTATAGGGTAAAAGAATACAATGAATTACGTATGGAGAAACTATTAGAATGTTCAGAGATATCATTCAAAAAAATCAAGCTATTTCCATTGCAAATGGAAAAGTAACGGAAATAAATCTAAAATTCAGAAAACATCCATGAATCATTTGAATTGGCATTAACATAAGTCATGTCTATTAAAGAAGTACCAACTGAGTTACACTGAAAAATAATTTAATAACTTTATCCCAATCAAAGAAGAATTCTCCTTGGAAGATGTAAGAAAAATTAGTAAGCATTCATAAATTTCATACTTTGTTCTTCAAATACTAAAGAATTAAATATTAATATTATAATCTAAGGTAAATTGGCAATAAAAAATACAGGTATTTAGTTTAGATCTTTGTGAAAAATAACATGGATAGAGCAAATGTAATATTATTAACGTAACAAAAACTCTTATTGGATGCACATCAGAAGAATTCATTATAAAAAAAGAGGTAGCTCCTAATCTTATTTAACTAATAAATTAGGAACACAAAGAATTTCATATATATGAAATTAATGTCTATTATCATTGAAGTAAAAAAATCAAAATCTGTATTTCAAGAAGTTTGTGTTGAATATCGAAAATACATTTAACTTTTTCGTGAAGTTAAACAACAAGATAAAAGATTAAGGAGCCCATGAACGATAACAACACAAAAAGTACAACTCTAACTTGATGTCACTATACTTTAGAATTATCCGGGAAAAGATAAATGTGAGGAAGGATTGATATTAGCTTAGAAAAAAATAAAACAGAAGGAATAAAAGATAATGTTTTCTGAATATTTTATAGAATAGTTTAATTATTTTGAGTGAATTTAGAAATCTTTAGAATGGAGTTTCATAAGTTTTTTCAGCACTTTTATATGCTTGTGCTGATGTTTTTATCATATGAAAGTATATTGAGTTAGCATTAATCTTTAATTTATAATTTTTTATAAAGTCTATCAATGATTAGGAACAAACTTTATATTCTCTTGTGTATCGTATTAGCATACTTTTAAACAATTCTTTTGCCTTATTGGTTTTAAATATTCACCTTCCTTGTATAACACTATTTTAATATTTTTCACTTTTGCAACACTGTATTTTCTTAAGTAAAGTTTGGTTTCATGTTAATCAAAATAATTTAAAAATTCAAATTAGCTTCAAATTATATTTGTTTTCTATCAATTCAAATATTAATATGAAAATTTAAATTGGGTGTAGCCTATTTAAACAAACATCAAAGAAAATAACTAATCACAATATTAAAGTTTAGAGACAAAAGTGAACATAAACTATTAAAGTAGAACTGAAGAATAAATTTTAATTAGAAAATAAGCTCAAAATACTTAATCATGATATTTAACCACGTGCATTGCGCGTGTATAAAACCTAGTATTTACAAATTTAGTGAACCCAATTGTTTGAATATCTATTAAAACAATTTATAAATTATGCTTATTATCAATAGGAAATTAGGGATATCACATTAGTCTTGTAAGCATTAATAGTTAGTTCAGAAGCTGTGGCTCCTTTGGGGCTATGATTTTAAGTTTATTAAGTTATTAGTTACTGTGAAATAAATTTAATTTGAATTTTCTTTATTGTTGTTTCTGTTGCTATGCTATTGTTTCGTTCTAGTTTCATATTGTGCTATCGTTTCCTTCTAGTTTCATACTTTAACATCTTGATTTACTTGTTAAAAGTAAGTTTTGGGAAATGAAGCTCTTTCAAAATCAGGTAAGTAAATGTGGACTATAACCAAATACGTATCCACCAATTACGTTATTAAGAATAGCACCAATGCTTCAATGCTAGTTTTTCCCTAGTTATTTTCATTAGTAGAATATTCCTTTATGATGAATAAAGTTCTCATGACCTTCGTGTTTGTTTCTATTCAACTTTCTGCAACTTACATCGAGTTCACTGTTAGATCTAAATTATGTTCTTTTGCGACAAATGAAGCATATATCTTTCTGCAAGGGTTCTAGTTTCTACTTTTTTTGTATCCACCTTTTCTCAATTGCTTTAGTGGTTTCTTTTGTTGAGAGACTGGCTCCCTCTATCATCTATTCATATACCTTCATGTCTTCCAGTAACATTCATTTTCTGAAGTCCTTGACAAACATATTTTAATGGGCAGACTGCCTAGTTAGATACTCATTACATCTGCTGCCTGTTTGGAATCATGAGATGTTGGCACACTATAGTGCAATGCATGCACGTGTTTATCTGGTTTGACCTTTTGTTTTGGAAATAAAAGTTTGAGGTGTTATTTGTTTCTAACACTATCCACACTTTTAGTGATGTACACAAGTCTTTTTTCCTTGTTGTAGTACTTTTTAGAAGTATATCCGCTGAGTGTCTATTAACTGTATGTCCATGATTATGTTTTATCAATTTTACATCCTAAATCATGTTGACTAACATTCAACTGTATATATAGGTACAAGGGTATCTATAGTTAGTTTTAGATATTGTTCATTGATTGGAGGAGTTGAGACTTGAGATAGCTCTTGGAATTTTTTGGGTCCAAATGAGACTGGAAGAACACTTGCCAAAACCTTTCATCACTATGTTTATTTGGACTTTGGGTTCTTTCAGTTCTCAGTTGGAATGTTTCCAGTCAAATATTACAGGGAATTTTTAAAATTGGTTTTAGTTAATCGTGTTACCATGCCTAAAGGCTGTAGGATCCATTAATGGTTCTAACACAGACAAAAAAAGTTGATGCTAAACCTTATTAATAACAACCCATTTTTTTGAATAAGGGGAGTGACAAATATGTGGATGAAAGAAACTTATGGAATTGTTCCCTGTTGTATTAGGTAGTAAAAACCAGAAAATTTGAGAAATATGAATCTGCCATTATAAGCACTATCAGATCACTGCTCTGCATAATGATAGGAAAACTTGATAAGAATAATGACTATGTGAGCCTTTTTCCATTTCTAGTTTTCTGATAGTATGATCTTACTTAGTTAATTCAAACATGGTCTCACAATCCCAATTTCCAAGACCTTGAAGGAACATATGAACTGGACTAAATCTGTGAAAATATTCTACAAAAATATACATTCATCAAATGACCACCAAAATAATCTCATCATTGAATTCTATAGACAAGAACAATTATTCTTCATAAGCAAAAGTCTATATTTATCCCATTAAAGATATAAGTAAAAGTTCTCCCAACTAGAAAATAATATTCAACCTAAAAAGAAAACTTATTACTACATAGTCTTTCAAAAGGTAACTAAACATCGAAGTCTTTATTCATCCTTCATCTAAGATGAAATAAATAGCAATGTGCAAATTTATTCCTTGCTCCCTTCAAGAATTTGGAAAACCATCAACACAACCTAATCCGGAGTATCTGAAAAAGGTGAATACAACACAATGAGTTCACAACTTAATAAGTTGACATATTTATATATTAAACACTAGTTTTGCAAAAACTAAAATATTTCGACTTGATAAGCAAAATATTAAAATAGTAGAAAATCATAAGTGAACACACCAAGATGCAACACTTAAAATGTAAAGTCCATGAGATGGAAAATAATTGGACCACGTCTCGATGCGGTCAACATTTCATACTCTGGTTGACTTGGTAATCCCCACAATTTTTAAGCACGTGGTTTCGGGCCGGTGAGACCCAAATTTGGGCTGGTAGCGCTAATAAAAACCTCATAGAGGCACATTGAGCCCTGTTTAGATGACTTACTTATCTTCGACTTATACCAGTATATTAACTTGAGATGCATATGCTTTAAGAAAATGAACAAAGTTCATATAATCAAATATTTTATCAAGAAATGCCAAAGGCCAACCAATAGTGAAATCAACCACATATGCAGCTCAACTTACTACAATATAAAAAAAAGACATGTTTATCTATAAAGAAAAATAAGCATGGCTTATACCAGATACTCATGTGCGTCAGATCCAATTGACAAATATTATGCGAGTAAATCACAAAAAAAAATATAATACGTTGGGAGCAAATCCACATATACTTAAATATAATTTTATATGAAAAATATGTAGTGCACAATGCTATCAATGCATAAATTCACCACTTACCGTAAATCTGAAAGACAATCAAAATACCACTCACGACACCTCCTCGGAGTCATTTGAAACCCTTTTATTTTGTGTGCATAGTTGATCTAATCTCTGTCACTTCCTGTCAACCGAGATCCAATGCTTTTGCGGCTACAAGAAAGAACACAAGTTCTTTTCTTTTCCTTTTTTTGTTTAGATGGCGGCTGCAGACTAGGTTGTTGTTTTAATTTCTGATTTTTCACTAAATCCCCTCAAACATAGTACAATATCATGTGATATCCTGGTAGTACCTATTATTTATAGAAGACTCCTTTTATAATTTACTAATTACATATACTATCATAAAATCCAAATATATATGTTGCATTTACTGCTAAAAGAAAAAAATTTGGATTATTACACACCGCAATTGCTTTATTGGTATGCACATGCATGCATTTGTTATTGACTAGCTTTTGTAACATTATGCTAAAACTGCGTTTTCTCGTCATGTTTACAATATTTATGATTTATTTCCAGAATAAATCTGTTAATCTCGCTTTTTCTGTGAGCTTAGTGCGCCTTGTCATGTTACTGAAGTGGTGTCAAGGTCAAATATTTTTGGAACTACAAATTTCGATTCATCAAGGTAAACTTATATCCTCTCAGTTAACTGTCTTTTTCTACATTATGTCATACTGCTGCTGGAGTTAACTTCTTTCTGTTTTCTGTTTATTTCAATTATCAAATAGAAATGAGTATAATATAAGTATGCTTGCTTCAAAATTGAGCACCTGTTAATCATGTTTATTATTTATCTTAATATTTTTCTTTTCTCAAGTGTGAGAACTTGCAACATAGCTGGAATCTATTATCGTTGGGAGAAATCCAACAGCTTATCATGCTTTTCTTCATGCCAGAACTTGAATTTGTGCTTAAAGTTATTTCCATAAGTACCTTTTTATGTATGTGTGCGCGCGCCCGTGCGTGTATGTAGAAAATCTTGTCTTTGGTCCACCATAAATTTGAGGGAGGGACTTAAATTCCTGTGTAATCTGGTTCTGTATCCAATTATTCTATATGTCTCCCTAGTTGTTTTTCTTTTGTGATATTTGTGTAATATGTGTCCTAATTTAAACTGTAGCCAATCTGTATTGAATTGTTGGACTGGTATTGCTGCACCTTTGGATGCTTAAGATGGATACTGTGCTGGTTATGAAAATCAAAATGATTTGTAGAAAATTGACCGGAATGAGAATCTGTGGGATGTAATGATGAATGTGCACAAGAGACTTGTTATAAACAAGGAGCTTTATTATGTTCATAAGGCTTGAGAAGAGCTTGCAATGTGTTGTACATCATCTGTCTTAATGGTAAAGCTCTTATAGATGTCATTTAAGTTTGGCAATTATTCTCTTCAGTTATCCATGAGGACCATGACTAAGTATTGATATAGTCTGTTAAACATAGTTGACTAGAGCCTTGAGGATCACATTCTCAGTTGTGTCATTTGTCTTACTTCATGGTACAGTGTCTCCTATAGCAATCTTTTCATATACCCATTTTGTGATATTTTCTGTCACAGGACAGATTTGGAGGATTGCTTCTTGTTTTTGAAAGTTAAATAAACCTAACCAACTTGGGAGGTTGATGTCCTGCTGATACCTAGTCACATAGTTTTCTCAGACTCTTTATTGAGCATATTCAACATGGCACATCAAGTGCAACCAATATGATGGAAAATAGCTTAGGTGATAATGGGTTTATGTATCTTTTGAATTAATGCAATTACTAGCTTCTAAATTTGCAGAAATTTGAAACCAAATATTGTACACATAATATTAGAGCTGATGTATCTTGATCTTTCAGTACTACATGGTTGCTTTCTGGAGGACTTGCTCGGGCACTCACCGCTGATAATGAGGGAAACAGTGATTCTCCTGAGTTGACAATTTCAGGTGCGTTGTTACACATTATTGCCTATGCATGTGCTATAGCCTTATTATTCCTACATTGTGATGTGATGCATATTTTTATTCTCTTAACTTGTTCTGCTTCGACATAAGTTGCATAGTTGTAGTTGCCAATGGTCATTTATTATGCTTCTTTTTCATGTTTTAGTCTGCCTTCTATTAGTCTGACCGGTCACAGTTTCAACTTTCAGATATGTCATTCAACAATTTCAGGATTGTTTTGGTATTTCTATGATGAAGCCGTACACATACTTGACATATTTCGTACCCATGTTGTCAGATAACTGACACTCCTTGAATATGCACTGTTCATTTATTAAGACACGCTCTTAATTATATAATACATATTTTAATTTAAAACAATTATCGTACACTTCATGGATATATAACCTATTGCTACAGTTCACATGCACTTATTAAAACTCGTTGGATGTGAGTCAGGTTTGTTTCAGTCCATAGCCAGTCTAGAACTATGATGGTAAGGGGTGGTTTGGGTATCTATTTCAAAATAAGTGGTTTTCCAAGTTATAATCTACACCAAAAACATCAACACACACACATGAGAAAACTGGGTATGCTTAAACTTGGTGCTTGGTAGTGAGGTGGATGCATCTCAATCCCACTTCTAAGGTTGTAAAGTACAAAGAGAAAATATGTCACATCGGTATTGAGGTGGCGGCTCATTTCCCCAAATGAGCTATCAAGAGATAGCCATGTGATGAGGCCCACCTCAAAGTCACATCAAAAGGAGTGTACTTCACACTTCTATCTGTTGGTAGCTCATTTTGCTAAATGAGCTGCCACCTCGTAATTTTCAAACCCTACACACAGTCACACACAGCCATGTCTTGTACTCGTTTTGATGCACATAGCTTCTGAACAACTCAAGGGCACTCCAGAAATATAGAAACTACATCATATCACCTATTTACTCCAGTATCAACACTTCAAGATCTATACTCAGAATGATTGTGACTAAACTTCTTGATGAATTTCATTAAATATGGATTGATTGCTTCTCTGTGGTTTTTCCTGAGTCAGTACACAGTTATACACTTTTTCTCTGAGTTCATGTGTAAGTCAAGTGGTGCAATAAAAACAAAATGGAGGCACATGTCCTCCCAAATTTTAAAATTATCACACATACTTTGAGCGGAAATTGCAGAATCACTGTCCGCCCCCCGGGGGGGGGGGGGGGGGGGGGGAGGGGAAGAGAGGAGAGAAAAAAGAAAAAAAGAAGGACCTCTTGCAGAAAACCTCCTCATTCTATCCAGCTTGCCTGATTACCTTCTCTGATATCTGCTAGAAAGCTTCCCTTTTCTATCTGAGGTTTACATCTGGTGCCTTAAAATTTGCTTTCATTTTATTTTCATATCTCAGACAGTGTTGTCTAAAATATAATTTGTATGTCTCGAACTCAGAAAATACTTCTGTTTATTGTGTACCATTTCAGTGCTGAATTTTACCATTCAGCTTGTGGAAAAAGGTGGGGATGACAACTTGGCTTCTGCTCTGGTGGTATTTTCTCTTCAGTATGTCCTAGTTAACCATATGCACTGGAAATACAAGTCGAAATGTGCTCGCTGGAAAGTTACTCTGAAGGTACTCTTAGTTTCCTATTTCTCCCCTTACATATATTGCCATAACATTATTTTTTATGTTTGCAATGTAGGAGATCTTTCACTGAAATCTGTGTAATTATCTTTGCCTTAGCCTGTTAAATTGTGTCTTCTTTTTAGTCCATAAATGGAAAACTGTGAAGCCTTCTCTGGACTGTTAGCTACTTACTACACCGGTTGTTTTATTTGTGTCTTAGTCTTTACTATTATATCTTAAATTTGATTGTCTTCTCTGTTTACAAGAATATTTTTACAATTTTCTTTTTTTAGGCATTAGATGTTATGAAGAGCTGTATTGAAGTAGTTAAGGTTGATCGGAAGCTTGGCTCGACTATCCGCGACATTTTATTCTTTGATTCGTCAATTCACAATATTCTTTGTCAGATTATCTCTGTGTCACCTACAGAATTGGAGGTCAGTATTGGCATGTCATGTTTCCTTTTTATAAAGCACATTTAGCAGTTATCTCTGGATGTGGATCGTCTTGCTGACGGAAACTACTAATGATACCCAGAAATCAAATATCAGTCGCCATTATGAACTGAAGGAGATTGAAAGCTTGCAGCTTGCTATTTGTTATGGGTTGGATATTGTTTACAGTTTGCTAGCTGACTTCTTGAAGGTATATCTACTTACAGAACGTTAACATTAAACATTTTTAGTTGACTTTGTTGTATTTAGGAAGGACATTATTGACTAAGTGCCACTTGTTTGATGGTTATTGTGGCATATATATTTCCATTTACAGATTTGTATTACAATTAGTCTGTATTTAAATGTTTCAATCGTATAAAAGTATGGCTTATGTGGATCACCAATTGTGAGTATATGGGCACAGTAACTCCATAATGTAGGATCGCTGACCTATGGCAACACAAACGCTAGAAAGCGGAAATTAATAGTTTATAAATCTTTAATCAGAAAAGTTACTAACTGAAAAGATAATGAATAACAACACAAATCACAGAAAAATAAGACAAACGCAAACACAAGGATTTATCCTGGTTCGGTCCTCCAGACCTACATCCAGTCCCCAAGCCAATCATGCTTGAGATTTTCCTTTCCTTGATTTGTAAATCCACAAACCAACCTGACCTTGAACACTACAATATCAAACCTGACCATTTGACAAGACTATGCTAATTGCAACCAATCTCTAAACCAAGAGATCTTATCTCTCAAACCTGAGAGAAACCTTCTTTGAAGAAATGTACAAATCCCTATAAGCCTTAATGTGAATGTGAAGTGCAACATTGGCTTAGGAATTTAAACTCTTTAAAAAATTGCCTAAACAATTTCTAGTAATGATGGAGAACAAAAGCAATCTCAGAATTTTCTTTTCTCGACAATTTGAATGAGAATTTGTATCAAGAGAGAATGAGTTTGATTAAAATTCGAATCTTGTATGTACTAATGTCACTGATCAAATTCTGATGTTCTAACCTGTTTATATCCTTAGAATATTCAAATTTTAAACCAAATGAACGTTTACAAACAGCTATAAATGATCACTAATTCAAATTCAGAATAGTTAGAAAAACTATCTTTGTAGTCGACTATAAGGTTTAGTAGTCGACTACACTGAGTCTATTTAGACTCTGTGAAGTCAAGAAACAAGTTAATAGTCGACTGCTTAAGGCATTAGTCGACTAATTTGTAAAATTTAAGTTTCTGTAAGTTGAACTGAGAATGAGTAGTCGACTATTAAACATAGTAGTCGACTAATCTGTAAATATGAAGTTTCTGTAATTGTTATCGAGGCGCACGCCCCGAGTGCGGGGCGCTAAAAGTTCAAACCTATTATCCCCCGTCGTCTATACTATGTATTAATTAAGAACTCTTAGACTCTCAAAGTCTCTCCTTTCCTTTTGTTCAATCCTAGACGTCGCTCGTCGTAGCTCTCCTCCCTCTCCATCAACTGATAACGATTCGTACAGTAGGAGTTTTCCCCTCCTTGAGGTGGGGAGGGGGCTGGGGTAATTGCCCCCCGCATCAGAGGCGAGGCGCTGCACGCACACGAGGTGCACGCCTCGCCCGCGCCTCGCACGAGGCGCGCGCCTCGCACGCACTTGACACCTGCGTCATGTAATAGACTCTTTTTTTCTGTTTTTTTAAATAATTTACATGTTACATATTTACATCATGTAATAGACTCTTTATTGCTAGTTGCTAATTCATTCTCCATCTTTTCATGTTTAACCTTTAAAAAGAAAACAATAATTAGTAATTTAGTATACTTGTTTGCTAATTGTAACTTTCTTCTCTAATTAGCATGCTAACTAAAAAATTTATGAACATGTAAATATGTAATTGTTACCTCCATTCTCTATCTTTCAGGCTAACTAGAAAATTATGAACAATCATATTTTTTTAATCACTTAGTTGTTACTTAAAAATACATATATCATATTTTAAATGAAAATACATATTTTTTATTTGTTACTTGCTTGTTTTGTTTCATAGACTTTTGCTTAAGTTGGAGATTATTTTACATTGTGATTTGTGGAAACTTATGAACTTCTCTATATTATGCATGCTAATTAAGACTTTTTCGTGATTTAGTCGGTAAAATTATATTTCTTGGTTTTTTATGTGGTAATTTATAAACATGTTGCTTATATGTTTCTTTGTCTTTTGTTGGAAAATATTAGTTTGAGTTGTGCGTCTCAATTCAGTGAGGCGCGCGCCCTTGCGCATAGTGCACGTAAGGGGCCTTTGCGCCCCGCATTGCGCCTTGCGCCTCGATAACAATGTTTGTCTAAGGCTTTTATAATCGACTACTAAGGGTATTAGTCGACTACAGATACATAGATATGAGATATTTGATATGTTTTGACTTTTGATACTTACTCTATATCTATAAACTCTAATGGTTAACTTAGGGGATTTTTATTGTTAACCACACACTAAGCATGTGTTAGTGTGTTCTAAATACTATGTGCATGCATGTGTTGTGAGTGTTTAGTGTGTGTGATCAAGACTTTTAACAAAGATTCTACCCAATGAAAGAAAACCCAAAATACAATTATATCATTGAAGCATCTTGATTTCTTTCATCTCCAATTAGCCTTGTATCAACTTCAATTGCTTTGTATTGTCTTGTGTCTTGAGTATCTCTTTGAATATCATTGTTGATTTTGCTCTGATACTGCAAAACATATGTTAGCATAAAATACACACAACATATAATATTTGTTATCATCAAAACAAACATATCTTGGGGTCAAGATATCCAACACATAAATGCTTATTTTATGTGTTGATTGGTAACTAGAGGCTAGTTAGCAGATGGCGAGCATACAGAAATTATCATGTTGTGCTTGATAATTAGGAGCGAATCATGAGAAATATGCAATCTGAAAGATGATGTCATGTCATGTTGATCAACTGAGTTTTCATACTCAATTCAACTTGAAAAAGAACTTATTTATTATGTGCATTCACAGCATGTTTGTTATCATCTTGACATGTTCTTGACCGGATGGAAGTATATAATTACAGAAAATTGAAGATACTTCATACTTCAGCATTTGGTATGCCAGTGTTTACTGTGCTTCATGTGATGTCTACCAGCAATATTGGTTGTGCACCTATAGACCATGAAAGAATTTGATGTTGTATGCAGGAATGTCTTATCTAGATTGGAATTTAAATAAGATTGCTTATAGGGTTTTGGTGGTATGCGAGGTTTTCTAAGCATTGATGCCTTACTACTTTAAATCTGTTTCTATATCAGAAGACCACCAGAGAACAAAATTTTGATCACTCCTGATCTTTGTCCTCAGTATCAATGTATCATAAACCATTCATCCGGAATTCTGGTTAAGTTTTATCCTTTCTTAAGTGCAGTTAGACCTTTGACCAGTGAGTCAATGTAAGCCCTCCAGTCAGAAGAGAAAAAGATAAACAACGCAACCTCCTTTACGCGTAGAGTATAATTAAAAGAGCATGTAGTTTGAGTTAGGATGCATTTGCCTTAAATGGACTTTTTTTTGGTCCCCCACCTTAAGGAAAAAAGACTATACCCGATTATCTTCCTTTTTTTAACTGCCTATCTGCACCACAACCTTCTCTTTCTTCACCCATTCCCATCCCGTCATGTGTCTCTTTGTCCCTCTAACATCTTGCATTACTGCTGATACTAGTCCATTATAACTACATCATTATTTCTTTTAACTGATATTTATTCTTCACATTTCTACGTCAGTGACATATGTTGCTTTAATCATAAGCTCTTGATTTAGTTTTAAGATATTGATTAACTTACTGCTTTGTCATTAAAGGTAACATTTTTATGCACAACTACTTCTTTTGCACTAAGCTGTCTTTGAGTTATGCCTATATCTTCTTTTAACTATAACCATACATATATTCTCTTTTAGAGTAGAAGTAACTAGCTTTATGCCATCATATGTGTTTTAATTTGAAGCATAATACTCAAGCAAATTAGCAGCTTTCAGCCAACGATGCTAATTTTGTATAATGCTGTTTTTATGCTAACATATATTTTTTAACTAGGGCTAAAGTTGAATTGAGTGCATGTAATGACTTAAATTTGTCTATAAGCAGTAATTTATAAACTGCACAGTAGTCAGTGCATATAAGTAAAGTACATCTGATTTGTTGATTACAGAAAGCAATTTTGATTGTCACTTAAGATTACTTTGAGTCGTCTGTTCACATTCTTGATTTTGTAACCCTATTTTGTTTTATAGTTAATCTTATTGCTGTAAAGCCTATTCATCTGTCTGCTTATTTGTCTTCTCTACAATATGACCTGATGGTAATTTTTCTAGTGCGAGAAGTTTCAGGAAACATTTTCGAAGGCGCCAGTCTTTATCCAAACAATGCTGTCATCTACAAGCAAGCCAATTCCTATAGTTGAAGCAGTAGCAACATGGATAAAATTCGTCCACAATTCTGTAAGGCCTGGCCCTTAATTTATTATTTCATATCTATCTACTGGGTTCTTATGTATGAAATGCACATAAAACAATCTACTCCAAACACCAGTGGTTATTACCTGCGTTAACTTTCCAGAACATAAGTATCTTTCTGTTTTGTTCAATGGCAAAAGGTGCTTGGCTGGGAATTCCTCCAATATTTTGTAGTTACACCAAATACTGCTGTAAATGGGGGCAATTGTAGCATCAAAATTTCACTATATTCTCATGTTCTATGATAAGTTTTTTATACTTTCTTCGGTTTGGTAATGTTTTCACATTGGAGTGGTCATAGTGTCGAGAGTATTTTTTTAGCTTCTATGTACTTATTTTTGGGTTATTTTGTTAAGCTATGGTTTTATCGAAATTTTTTTGTAATGAATGAACTGTGAAGGCTGTCCATGCCCTCACAAGTGTCATCTTGGTGCATATGATGAGTCAGGTGATATTCCAAAGTTTGAAGCTGTGATGAGTCGGAGGCTCAGAGTATTAGCCCTTTTTTTAGCTATAAAATTTGAAGCTATTGATAACGGCATTTGTAAACCAAAGCCAAGTCATGTACCAGTCAAGGTCTAGTTGTTCATTAGGTAAGTGGCGTGTTATCCATACATGGTACATCTTGTTAATCAAACCTGAATAACTTGTCTAACATACATGAGTCACTAGTTTATCTAACTAGCTTTGGATAAACAGAAGTTCTCTTGCTGTTGGTGTATCTTATGTCTTCCCATTGGAAATCGATAGTTTTGATAGGTCAATATCTTGCTTCATCTGAATTCTTAGAGAAAAGCTGATGTTCAAGCTGATTTTGCCTTGAGTGTCCTTATCTCATGCCTATGGAAGACCAAATGTATTGATAGAGCAGCTGCTGGAATTTGTTAAAACTTACTGAAGGTAGCATCTCTTTCCACTGTTTTAATCCAAGGATATTAATCATTGTTTCTTGTAACCTGCAATTTTCTTTTTCTGGATTTGGTGATTGTGCTGCCGCTGTAACTGTATGACTAAAGTTTCTCATGATATGCGATCACAACAGTTTGTTGAAGACACTGCAACTTCTGAAATGCTGTCATTGGTCATGTTTGTTACTTGTTTTCCTTTTCCTTTTCTTAATTTTCTAATTCAATTTTTTCTGAACATACATATTGTCTTTTGATTGGTTGTATTGATTATTATACATTTGTTGCCTATACTTTGTTTTCTATTCACTAGACATGCGTGATTTATGTGACTTCAATCCTTTTCAAGCTAGTTGTGTTTCTCTGATGTTGAGTGGTGAGGTATTCTGACTTGAATAAACAGGAAATTCAAATGGCTGCTGCTAGAGTTTTCTCAAAGCTGTGTGTTATTGCATCAATTGTCCAACCATATAAAATTGAAAATGTTACCCTTGTTGTTGACGCCATGCAGGTTTGCATCTTTAAGCTGGTCAGATTAAATAAATTGTAATGAATAATGATTCTAATCCTTTTCTCTCTTTTTTCTAATTCTATTCCTGACACTTCTGTTTTTTCAGATTAAAGAGTTGCACAAAACCATCCTCCACATTTTCATTGAGGAACTGGACAAAAACGAATATTTGCTCACAAGTATGCTTGAGCTTCTGACTTCTGCTGCTCGGTATCAGGTTTTTCATCCTATCCATTGTGCCATACTTTTAGCTCCAGAAGACCTGATTTTCTTAAGCATGATTGAGAATTGATTATAGAGTTTTTAGTTGTGCAACATTATTGTCAAATAATTTTACTCAAAAGTTTTTCAGGTATAGAGCACAATAATAAACTGAAATGGTTTGGAAGAAAGGGTTTATTATTTGCAAATTAAACGTTTCCCCTGAGTGGCATATCAGTCGATGGTTACATACTCAAGGCTCATGCAACAAAAGAGCTACATGTCCTGGCAAAATTGGTAGATGATAGGATTTTTTAGGGTATTGATTCTTTTCACAATGATGTTTCCAGGAAGCTAGTGTAGCAATAGACAATGTTGTAGAAAGCGCTAGGATCTTCTAGTCACCGGACCAAGCACCGAGGCGCCTAGGAGCCTAGCGGATGTTTAAACGGCACATAGGTTTTTTTAGCATCAAGAGAGGAAGGATTCTTTTCAAAGATTCATAATTCTATTCTCGCCATTTACCTAAGAGGGACTTGGATATCAAGTTTTTGATCCATTTTGACTTGGCCCATTCTCTTCATTCATTAGTATGCCAAAGCTAGTCTTGTATTCCCTTTTGATGTCCTGCGGTCCGTATAAGCAGCCAATGCCGTGAGCAGCCTAAATCCTACTTAGGCCTAGGCAGGCACCCAGACTGCTTTTTCAGACGATGACAAGAGACCATATTCTGATCCAAACAGAGCCACGTTCCACTGTTTTGGAGATGATAGCTGGTGAAAATGACTGTATTTGTTTAGATCAATTAATTAGAAGAAAATTATTTAATAAGAAAACCAAATGTAATCTCATTTAATTAGAGTAGTTATTCAACTAAGAATTCTTTATAATCTTTCATATACAAATGTATATAAATTAATTACAGATACATTATTAGGATACTAACATTGATATGTATTACCTTGTCTAAACTTCTAGCCTGTGTCCGTGCGTGCACGCATAAATTTGGGTACAGAAGTGGGGCATCTTCATTTTACAATCTACTCTGTTGAATTATTTCGTTAGGAGTACCGAGTACCTATAGGTTAAAATAATTTTCGCCATGCATATATAACAAATGGGTGGTGGAAAAATGGTATTTTGCTTAAACTTAACTGATGCGAAATAGGACGTCTATCAGAATCAGCGATTTAAATTGAATAAGGCACTGTTTCGCCAAAATTCATGATCTTCGACAGGAAATTAACTTAAAATGATTAATGTGACAAATGGATTTTAATAAGACTTGCAACGATAATCATGAACAATTTCAATCTCAAACAATTCAATTGCCGGATTAATTATCATTGCACAAGTTCTAAGATCAATATCAAAATTGCAACAGTTACATGTTCAGTTTCTCTCAACTCACAATTATACTCTAAGCAATGAATATAAGATAATAGTTTAGAGGTGATATACTCATGCAATTAGCTAAATAAATGGGATTAACAGAAAATACTGAGTCAAGAGAAAACGAAACCTTCAGACTCGAACCCAAATGAAATGGGTCGGATCTGATTCAAAACAACCCAGATATGACTTCTTTGTTCGGAGCAGCTTCGATCTGAGGAGAGGAGGATGAGGGCTGCTCGATGACGAAGATCGATGGCGGGAGGAGGCGAACTGGCGGCGGATCTGTTCGACGACGTGAGCCCGTGAGCGAGCGGCAGGCTTGTTCGACGACGAGGGCGAACGACGGCACGATCAGAGTTGTCGGCGGTGTGGCAGAGGGCGCCGATCGTTAGGGTACCTGTTGACAGCGACGAAGTGTTAGTGGGCTGATAGGGGTGAGCAAGAGGAATCTGTTGGGTTGCCTTTGAGCATAGGAGAGCCAGACGGCGACTGTTGGGGAAGGGGGACACGGCGAAGGCTGTTGGGGAGGCGAGACCCGAGCAGCGGCTGACGTAGGGTGGTGGACGTCAGGGATCTCTGCAGGCGATCAAAGGTGGAGGAGGAATAACATGTGGAGGGGAAGGGTGAGGGGCTTTGTTAGTGGGGTTTTGATTTTGGTGGTGGAGCTTGGTCTATGGGAGAGATGAACGAGAGAGAAGGGGATCTCGTCGGCTAGGGCTTGGAGATTGAGTTGTTTTACGTGGAGGAGAATAGAGAAGACTGACGGCTGAGGAAAGAGAGAAGAAACAGTATAGGCTTAGGGTTTCACACCCATGGTTTCACACCAAATAAGCTAACACAATTTCATTTCAATTTTTTTATGTTTTCATTGATCTGTTCTTCTCATTACAACCATGTTTGTAAAGAGAAAATTACAAATTTCAATTCCCTCAAATCACTCAACTACTAAATTTGATCAGAATTCAAAAATTCAAATTTTGAAAATTAAAATCCTAGCAAAAATAGAAAACCCCCTCAAATCTCTCTCAATTATTAACTACCAAATTAAACAATAATTCAAATTTCAAATTTTAAATTTTAAAAATTCAAACTAAGCTAAAATGGAAGGTTGTCAATTATTATTCTCATCATTAACGCTTTCAGATATGGATAATTTTGATCCAAAATTCAATCTTGGATTTTGACACTAAAAGAACTCTTACAAACCATTTTTTTAAGATTTATATATTATATACCATTAACTAAGCGACTGATTCTAGGGTTTCATTTCGCATGTTAATGATACATGGTCTGAACAATTTTTTAAAGAAAATTGGCTTTTGGTTTTCAAGCAATTTAGATGATGTAAATTAACCTCTTCAACGGGGAAGACCTTCCGCATGAATTACTGAATGTTGTATTTCAATGGGTAGGAGTTGTTTCCAAATTATTAACGAAGCAGTCGCCTGGTTTCGTTAAGATAAGGGGGTGTTTGGTTCAATTTCTACAAATTATAAAAAATGTTTTCCACCCAAAATATGATTTCCTTGTATTTCTTGAAAAAATTATATGAAAAGTTTTGAGAAGTCAAAAAGTATAAAATTTCTTGTTTTTCTTACTTTGCTTGTTTGGTTCAAAACCAGAAAATGACCCATAACTTTATAGAAAATAGCAAGATTTTCTATAATTTGTAGAATTGAAACAAACACCCCTTAAAATTATAAAAAAATGTTAACTTTATAGAAAATTATCAATGTGTTGTCAGATTTCTCGGTGATTTTCGCCCATTTTGAGAGGAAATTGATTTCTGTAAATTTTGGTAGTTTTTTGTACTTTACAGAAAACATTTTTGTAAATTTTTTTTGAACCAAACACAGTTTACGAAAATCTATAGAAAATTTTTAATTACAGAATTATCATTGTTAGACATTTTGAGAACTTTTCTATAAAATTGTACAACCAAACACCCCCTAAAAGTAATGGAACATTTACAAAATTCCCAAATGAGCTTGAGAAAATCTCCCAGGACCTTATATTATACAATTTTCCTTGAGTTATGCACTACTAGAGAGAAAACCATATTTCTTTTCTTTTCTTTATTTTTCCTTCTTTTCGTTTTTTGTCTGTTACACATCATTTGCCCATACACAGATATCTATCCTAGACAATAAGCAGAGCTAAATTCCCATTGTAGGCGTCAAAAAATGCTGAAAGATATCCAATCACAGTCCAAGAGGAAGTCATCCAAAAAATCAGAAAAGAACACAATTATGGAGTGTCTCGCC
>BQKN01000115.1:106168-130491 GCA_022839385.1 Asparagus kiusianus | reverse complement strand
CGAAGATATAATGAATTCCATGACAAGACCAACTTTTGACGGAAACACCCATGACCCCTTAGTCTCATTCGCCTTGTTCTTATTAACAGTTTCCAAATGACTTTTGTCAGTTTCCTCTCTTCTTGAGGTCATGGGTCTGTTCCTAAAAAGTTCCTTGCTAACAATGTTATATTAAACGCTGGGCGCTCCTAGGCGCCGGACTTGGCGCCCAGCGCTTAGACGTCTAGGCGGGCGCCTAAGCGGTTTCTGGACGGTTTTTTTTTTCTTTTTTTAACTGTGATACCTGAAGATAAATATATATACTCTCAATCAACAATGCATAAATACAAAAATACCAACACATATGCTATCCAAACTATAATAGTCAATCAAAGATGCATACATACTAAATGACAAGGCATATAATATCCAATAACTAGAAGTTTAGGTCCCAAAATATCAGCAAAAAGATAGTCAAACAGGAATAGTCTAGATCTAATATAATGAATTAGCAATATGCATCTAATCTAATGTGACTCATCATCAAACATCATCATCATCAAGTTCCTCCTCTAATCCATCATCGCTATCCTCTCCAGAATCCATCTCCACACAATCCTCCTCGTCTGAAACATCATCATCCGAGACAAGAGGCTCTTCTTCATCATCCATCACTGAAGTAGAAGCACTTGAAGGTCCTGCTAGCCTAGAACTCCTATTCTCCTCAGCCGCTCCCGATATACCCTCTACCATCCTCCAAGTAAGGCCTGAGCCAGGATAAACTTCTTCCTCATCATCAGAGCCTGCTTCTTCTAGGATCCATGCGCGTGCCTTACTACGATCAGTAGATAGTAGTAGGTTCTTGTTTTCTCCTCTCCTCTTCTTCTGGTTGAGTTTTGAGTTAAACTTCACATAGATCAGTTCCTCTAACCTCTTCGATTCCAATCTATTCCTCTTCTTCGTATGAATCTTCAAAAGTGAAGGACACAAATAGAAAACATAACTAAGAAGAATTTCATATTTTTCATTAGTTTAGAAATTAGTTTACCCCCTCAAATGTGCTCCAATTCCTTTCACAACCAGAAGAGCTGCTTGTCAAGTTGAGAAGTTTCATAGCCATATTTTACATGAAGGGACAATCACCACCATGCAGATACCACCAAGTAGCTATAAAAAATAATATATTATTAGTTGATTCACTACCACAATGGCACAATAGATAACTTATAAGTCATAAATGATTCAATTTCTAAAATTATTTTACCTGGGTTCAAGTCTGATTTCTCTCTAGTCTTCACCGCTTCAATCCTAGCAAATGAACCCTTTCCTTCTCTGTATCTCTCCAACTCTTGAGTATGAATTTTAACTTGTTGCTCTACATCATGATAGAACAACTCCACCACATCTAGAAATCCATCTTTCGTCCTTTTGCAATTCTTCACTACATCATCCCTATAGAAATAGTAAGGGTTGAGGTAGTAAGAAGCCATATGCAAGGGAGAAAAGAGCCGATCCTTTGATTTCCCATCTATAATATCAATCACAGGCTTGAAATCCTTCTCCTTATTCTTGAAAACTTTAATGATCTCCTTCTTCATATCTTCAAGCATCCCCACCACAAATCCCATTGAGGGTTTGTAGTCACTATCGACTACCCTCAACAATCGAAAAATAGGAGCATACACTTTCAAGATCTTGGCCACCGCCGTCCACCATCACTCATAGCAATCGCCTCCACCTTAGCGCCTTTAGCGGTCTTTGCAAGCTTGCATCTCACCCATGCTTCATCAGAAAACATAAGTCTTAACTTCCTCTTCTTCTCAAGAAGACTCCGCAGAGTCAAAAATGTAGTGGCGAAACGAGTAACTCCAGGTCTCACAATGTCCCTTTTGTCACAAATGCGATGCATCATAGACAAAGTCTTGTGATGACTATAGATAAAGATGGTGAGAGTCCTCGCCTTCTCAATTGCTCATTTGAATAAACTCAACTTCCCGATGCTTTCAAGCATCAGGTCAACAGTGTGTGCTGCACAACTAGTCCAAAAAATCCTCGGTCTCGCCCTATATAAAAGCTCCTTCGCGGCCATATTTGCAGCTGCATTATCCGTGACAACCTGAATGACTTTATCAGCTCCAATCTGCTCAATAGTCGTATTAACCCACTCAAATATATATTGTCCTGTATGTGCTTCCTCTTTGGTTTCAATCGACTTATGAAAAGTTGTCCCCAATCTGCAGTGGATGCAAAGATTCATTACCGACCGCATCTTTCTGTCCGACCACGTATCAGTCATAATGGAACATCCAGTCTTGCCCCACTCCTCATGCGTCTTTAAGGAGACTTTTGTTCTCTTAACAGCTCTTCGCAATAAGGGCTCCCTCAACATGTACATGCTGGGAGGCCTGTAGCTCGATCCATAGTCTCCAATAGCGATGCATGCCTTCATAAAAGAATCTGTGGAGATAGCATGAAAGGGGATGGCATTTTCATATGCCCAAGTAGCCAACTGATCATGCACCCAATCTCTCTTCTCCTTCAGGAAAGAATCCTTCACTCCTGTCTGCTTTATTTTCCCTTTTAACCTTTTCGCTAGCTCTGGATCACTAGCGGTGTAAGTGTCCATCGGCCCAACAGTAGGCTCTATAGACCTCTTTGAAGATTCATCGCATGTGGAGGGAGAGATGATTTCATCTTCATCTTTTTCTTCATCACACGGCCTCGTCGTATAAAGTTCTTCCTAAGTCTATAGTGTGTCTCTCCTTAGCTTGCTTCTTCTTCGAATTAGCATCTCTGCTTATCTTTTTCACTAATCTTCAAACACGGTTTGGTGTCCCCCCTCAACCCTGCAAGATGCTTCTTAAATCGATGGATCCCCGCATTCACATTGTGCCCACATAGTCGACATTGCACAATATTCAAATTTTTTGAGTCCGGACAAAATCCAAACTCCCAACCAATGTCTCCTGAGTTCCTTCTATCTTTCACGGGGGGTACGGGGATAGTGGTAGAACCCGTAGACTCCTTCACTGGAGCACCCGACATTCTGAAATAAATGAACAAACAAATCATTCATATACTTAAAATTAAACTTAAATAATAAATACAGTTAAACAGATTCAATTTGTAATTCTTAACATAGAATCTCAAAACAAGAAATATATAAACTCTCACATGTGTAATTTTCCTTACTGTTAACTTATTTTTGTAGGTCAAAAACTGCAATTTCATTCGTTATTGCTGCAACTTCAATAACTACAACTAATTATTGTTCTATTTTGTAGGTCAAAAACCGCAACTTCATTCGTTATTGCTGCAAATCTAAATGTAGGGAGTGTGAATATTATAGTTTCAGCACTCAACTCAATACAGATACAGTGATACACAATTATTGCATGTACAGTTGTAAGTTTTGAACAAATGTAGAGAATGAACATGACAAAGACAAATGTAGGGAGCATAAGTCTGTTGTGGACTGTGGTGATGCATATTCTGTTGTACACTCGGATACTTTTTCATATGAAATAGGAAAATTAAACTTAAGCAATTAAACTAATAAACTTACAGTCTTAAACAATTAAACTAAATATGATATAAATATATTAAGTTAACATAAGGCTAGGAGCAGTTAATTTCCTTGAGCTTGAGATAATAAGTTAACATATACATAGCATTGTCTACAGAAGAAAGAACAACAGCAAACTTTAATATAAGATTTGACATATACATAGCAATAGCATCGTTGACAATTTACCCAGAACATATAAACGACAAAAACCTTCTTCAAAAACCTCATTTCATTAGTAATAGAAGAGAAACAAATAAATAGAGTTCTAATGACAGATGAAAAAAAAATCCAGATAAATCAGTAAGCTCCAAAAACTGATTTTTATAATAGTAATGGATATCCGAACCCAAATAATGAATATAATCCAAGAAAAAAAGAGTTAAAAATCAAGGAAAATAAGTTGGAGGAGCATATCCGAACCCAAACAAACAGGTTGAAAACGTCGCTGTTGTTCTTCCTTCTGCGGAGATGAGAACGACGAGCTCGAAGTAGAGGACGAGCTCGAAGATGAGAACGACGAGCTCGGAGATGAGCTCGGAAGACGTCGGAGATGAGAACGACGAGCTCGAAGATGAGCTCGGAAGACGTCGGAGATGAGAACAACGAGTTCGGTCGTTGAAGACGAGCTCGAAGACGATCTCCCAGCACCAGGTAGTTGAAGACGAGCTCGAAGACGATCTCCCAGGACGAGATCGAAGATGTTTTTTGAGCTGGCGGCGTCGGGTGAAACAGATTTAGGGTTTTGGGTTTGGACTTTGGGTTTTGGGTTTTGGGTTTGGGGTTTTTTTTGGGTTTGGGTTTTTGGGAGCGCCCAGGCTCTTGTTTTGGGCTTGAAAATGTGGGGCGGGCCGCTTACGCGGCCCGCTTAGCCCTGGGCGGCCGCCTAGGCGCTCCCAGCGCCCAAAGGTGGCCGCCCAAGGCTAAACTGCACGGTGGGGGCACCGCCTCCGCCTAGGCGCCCGCCCAGGGCGTTTTTTACAACACTGCTTTCTAATCTGACCTCCACTTAGGTGCAATGAATTTCATTCAGCTGTAGAACTTAGCCTCTCAGTCCCATAACCTGGTGAGAAGCTCATTGACCCAAGACAACCATTTCTTCATCTGAGCATCCTACATAGCATAACCAAATCTGAACAATGTATATAGTTATAATGAAAACATAGCAATGAGTTCAAGTCCCTTCTGACCTTTTTCTTCTAAATGATTAATGTTATCGTTAAGATATATCAAACTGCTTGTGTGGACCATTATGCTGAATTTACAACGCTTATGTTTGATCATATACTACCATTGTGCACAACGGTATCAGTAATCTAACCATGGTTGGCTATCTTTTATTTTGTTTAATTTGTTTGTCATCTGGCTGTTAAATGCTTTTGCCAACCTGAAATGGCTAGTTGTCCATCTATACTGTATAGTTCATTATCAAGATTAAATACTTATTCAGTTATTTGCCAATCTTTCAAGAATTTCTTAGTATCTTCTGTTTATTATGTGCACCAACTCCTAGATCTGTTATATCTAGGTCTTCACTCATATTATGTACCAATTGATTGTCATATAATATGACCTTGTCTTTTTTTTCTTCAGCCAACTATTCTTGTTTCCTTGATGTTGATTGAGGAGGATATGAAGGCAACAACTACTAGTTCTGACAATACAAAACAGCAGATCTCATTGGTGCCTTCCGTTAAGTCTGAACTCATCAATGCAGAAAGCATTCTTGACTTGATCTTAAAGTTTGTCAAGAGGTTTGAGATTCTTTTTGAGAGGTAATTAAATGTGGGTACAATGTGTCCTTGTGTTAGAATTTAATTTAAGGTGCTGAAATATGTGTTCCTAATTCTTCAGTTTATCATTGAAACTTAGAATTTTCCTTTAAATGCTAATTTTTCGCCTATCAGCTAATATATTTTTTGAACTATTTCCTGGAAATAGTTGAAAATATCAGATTTTCCTGACATCAAAATGTCAGCTAACTAATAGTTTGAAATTTGAAAGGTGAACATAATTTGGAACTGAATATCTTATAGAGAATTTCATGACTTGATGAAATTTCTTGATTTGTGCAGTTCTCCTCAATTGTTATTGAGTATTCTTAACTTGCTAAAGTCATTGTGGGATGGAGGTGTCCTATATTTGCATATCTTGGAGAAGATTAGAAGCTCAGAAATGTTCTGGAAGCATATATCATCTATTTTAGCAGTCCAAGTGAAGATAAATCTTTCAGCTAAAAATATGAATGTTTCTGATGTTCAATGTGTCTCATGCAGGTATTTCTGTTAAGTTCATACCAAAAAAGAAATAGTCTGGTAGAATGTTTTCTCTATTTGACCTGCCTCTGAATAACAGGTACATGTGCCAGGGTGTGGTTTTGGACATTTTGGCTCGTGAATTGTTCTTATGGGAAAAGACGACACTGAATGAAAGACCTGAAAAAGAAACTGCTTTTGGTAATTCAAAAGAGCACAGCGAAAATAGACCAAGCACTGAAACATCAAAGTCATCAAATGTGTCACGTCCAAGTGAAATTCTACCAACTTGTTTTGTAACTGCAACCATTGATAATCTTATAAGAGCATACTCATCTAGTGGATGTGATAAGGAGATTATTCTCCGTGCCAAGGTGAGCAATTGGACAATTATTTTACCTTGCATAACTGTGTTGATATCGTTTTTAGACCTACTGCCACATAATACACTGCAAGTTACGTGCTTCATGCGGCTAGATATCATGTTTTCTAGTTTAGCAGCCTTCTTATGAAGATAAATGTTCTATCTATTGGTACATGGTTCTATATTAACTCTAGAGATAGCACAAAAGAATTGTGGCAATAAAGGCAATTCAAAGTCGTACATCAGACTGACATGATGAGTGTTCTTTTTGCACTGTTTATGGCCGAAAACTTGAGTAGCTGAAATCTCTGACAACTTCTTGTTATGAAATTCTTGTTCGTTGAATAATGAAGTTATTACGGAAAATGTTCATATTGCTCTTTTATCGTCTATGATCGGATTCATATTTTGTCATAATCTAGTACAATTTGGTATCATTAGCAAAGTAATTTAGTGGCAGCCTGTCTACAACTGAAGGATAAACTTATTGACATGGTCATATCTATTCCTTATTTTAGCATTCAAATGGGGAGAAGTATAAGGAACCTGGTTATGCAACTTACTTTTCCCTACATATCTTGAGGGATAGAGTGATACCCATGCAGCATGGAAAATAAATAAATATATACATGATTGATTTAAATTTATTTTCGCGCATAAAATCTAATAGAATTTGATCCGGAGGAACGAGTAGTAGCCACGGAACATAGCAAGGTAAACTACATGGTCGGTGGGATGTCACATTCAGTGTTATCGAGGCGCGCGCCACGGGCGCTGGGCGCTGCGGGTTGGGGCAATTGCGCCCCGCACTAGAGGCGGGGCGCTGCACGCACACGAGGCGCGCGCCTCGTGTGCGCCTCGCTCGCGCCTCATGTGCGCTTGATACTTGCATCATGTAAAAGACTCTTTCTTCTATTTTTAAAAAAAAATAGTTTACATATTACATATTTACATCATGTAATAGACTCTTTCTTGCTAGTTGTTAATCCATTCTCCATATTTTCATGTTTAATCTATAAAAAGAAAATATTAATTAGTAATTTAGTGTACTTATTTGCTAACAATAACTTCCTTTTCTAATTAGCATGCTAACTAGAAATTATGAACATGTAAATATGTAATTGTTATCTTCATTCTTCATCTTTTCATGCTAACTAGCAAATAGCAATTAAGAATGCTAACTAGAAAATTATGAACAGTCATATTTGTTAATCATTTAATTGTTACTTAAAAATACATATATCAATTTTAATTGAAAATACATATTTCTTATTTGTTACTCGCTTGTTTTGTTTCATAGACTTTAGCTTATGTTGGAGATTATCTTGCATTGTGATTTGTGAAAACTTATGAACTTCTCTATGTTATGCATGCTAATTAAGATTCTTTCGTGATTTAGTATGTGAAATTATATTTCTTAGTTTTTTATGTTACAATTTATAAACATGTTGCTTATATGCTTTTTTGTCTTATGTTGGAAAATGTTGTTTGAGTTATGCACCTTAATTCAGTGAGACGCGCGTATCGTTGTGCGCCTTGCGCATGGTGCGCATAAGGGGTCTTTGCGCCCCGCATTGCGCCTTATGCCTCGATAACACTGGTCACATTTACCTCACCTTACAAAGGCGGCGTCCTCGTCGTGGCATGCCAATTAGCACATCCTACGGCTCGCACGCGCAAACGGACCCGTGTACCCGGGGCGTGACAAATAATATCAAGAGCAGTTGCCAGCCAGAAGTATGGAGCTAAGTGCTATGCGGGGCTATGTGCTACACCGTGTGGTGGGAGCCACCTCTATGCGGGGATGTGCTAATTGTCATGCCGCGACAAGGACGTTGCCTTTGTAAGGTGGGATAAATGTGACATCCCACCGACCCAAAGTTATAGTCCTACATCGGTGAGGGAATAAGATATTTAAAGGTTTATATAGTGAAGCTAAAGACTTAAGCGTAATATCGGCTAGTCAATTTTGGCAGTGGTTTGAGCCAAATAGCACGTTACACTCGGTGGGTTCCATGGCTTGCACGCGCCAACGGGCCCAGGGCGTGACACTCATCATTTGATGACTAAGCATGTGTTTATTTATCCCGTTTATCTTACTTTTCCAAGAATGCCTTGTTTAGAAGGTCTTTTCATGCGACCAAAAGGTTGATATACTATTCACTCACAATATATCAGTTTAAGTTTTAGTAAAAATACTTTCACGATGCAAGGCCCATTTTTTATTTGATCTTCATAATTAGTAAAGTTCATTGCACAAACTGATGTCAGATTGTCCCTACTTTCTGCAGATGGCTGTCTGCATGTGCATTGTGCATTTGATAGTTAGATTATCGACCAGTAACACTGGGAGTTTATCAATATCATTGGTTGAGAAGATTTCTGATATCTCGAATAAGGTATGCATTGGTATGAATCATTCTGTGCGCGTTCCACATGAAACTTGTAATGTTCTTTCTCAACGAATTTTGAATTTTTTATCTAGTTATTACAGTAAGACAAACGGTTTCTGATATTTACATCTGTTCTTTTTTTTTTCTTTCTGTTTATGGTTTCTTTTCTATTCAGCTAAGCAAACATCCTGCATTTGCAGCCCTTATAGCGCAGTATTCATCTTATGGTTACAGGTGCGAACTCTACCTTGACATTTAAATGTAAAACTCTCACTGGTTTTTTTTATTTTTAATTTTTAATTTATAACATGTTAAAGAAAGCTAGAGAGTTTCTACCTGTAATTTTCTTACTGATTTTATTCTTGAAATAAGAAATAGCTTGAGTAGCGGCTGCCAAATCTATACAGTTATTATTAATTGCCTTGCACAATCTTAAACTATCTTGTATTGATACAGCTTATAACTCGGATGCTTATTGTATAAATGTTAATTCTCTCTGTTATTCTTATATTATGTTGTTGTGGTTGTATTATAATGCATCCCATTGACTCTAGGCTGTATTTTCTCCATTTTCATTTTATGTTACCTCTATATCTGCAGTGAGAGCAAGCAGCTCACCCATCTTATATTAAATGACCTCTACTACCATATGCAAGGAGAGCTAGAAGGTCGGCACATCAGTCTGGGTCCGTTTCAAGAGCTGTCACATTTTTTATTGGAATCAGAAACCTTTCAGTGTAAAGTATGTGAGTATGATGAGGATGGATTGCTACCTGCCAATGCTGTTAGTATGTTTGACACTACTCAAGTACGCTCAGAACTTGGATTGCAGTTATGGGAGCACTCAGGTTGGAAGGCATCAATAGAGGTTGCTGAGAGAATGTTGCTACATATGCACGAAGCAAATCTTGTTATGTCTCTTTCCGTTTCTAAGTATTCTGCTTTACAATCTCTGGTAGCTATCATATCCATGCAGAATGGAAAGGTAACTTTTGGAACTCATATTTACTACTTCTGAAACCCTTTCAGAAATCAAGCCTTGTCTCTGTTCTTGTCCTCTTGATTCATTTATATTTATATCTCATTATCTTTACAGGTATCGGAAATATTTGACACTGAGATATCCAGGACGTTTATTGAGCCGTGCATTAGATTCACGTGTGAACGCCTGCAGGAAACAGAAGATTCACTAATTCCAGCTCTAAGCCCCCCAGAGATTGTGCTGAAAGTTCTTGCTGGTCAAGCAGAATTATTGCTGTCTCTCTCCAAAATCTTATTTAGGCAGAATTCAGAAAGGCGGAAGAAATACTTGCCTCTTTCTTTGCTTATAATAAAAACCTCAGGCTCAGGCATTAGGTTCCTTTCTGATATCCGGCCGCTAACTGAAGTGCTTAAGAAAACGATGAAATTCCTTTTCATATTGCTGTTGACATCAATGGAATTCATTTACCTTAAGGCACATGGAGAAAATACATCAGTTGTAGAAATTGATCACGTTGCTGATGCGTCTCTCACAAGTATTGCTCTTTTACCTATGCTGTGCAAGTATATTGAGCACACTGAGTTCTTTGATCTTTCAGTGGCGTCAATAGATTTAATGTTGAAGGGTTTTCTGGGCTCTAACACTTCATTGCCAATTCTAGAGAGTCATCTTCAGTTGCAGCATATCATTCAAAGGATTCAGCAGAAAAATGCTGCATTTTCTATTTGCATAACCTTGAATTTCCTGTTAACCTTGGCACAAACCAAAAGTGGTGCTCAAATGCTTTATGTTGGAAACATATTTTCAGCACTAAAGGTGTTGCTCAGTTACTCACTGGGTGATAACTCTTTCACAAATGCTTCCAACAGAAGTGATGTTTCAGTCGTTATCAACAGTGATGAAATCCCCGTGCAATTGTGGGTACTTTGTTTAGCAATAATCACATCTATGATCCATTCGTTGGGTGATGATCCCTCTTGTACTGACATTTTGGATAGGGCCATCCACTACTTCTTTTATGAGAAAGCTTATGTTGTGTCACACTATCTTTCTGTGCCAAGTTTTCCATCTGATGAGGACAGCAAGAAGAGAACTCAAAATCAGAGTACGGGGACATCCCTAACATCTCTGAAACTAACCGAGCAGTTTCTTGAGCTTGTGTGTGTTCTTGCAGGGCATCAGTCCTCATGGAGCAAGGGTATGAAAGAAATTGACTCCGAACTTAGAGAGACATGCATTCATCTTTTAGCCTTCATAAGCAAGGGAATTCAACGCATTGGAGATTCATCAAATAAGGCTATGCTTCTTTTCTGCCCACCAACATTAAAAGAAGAGATCAAACTTAATGAAAGGCCATCGTTTTCTGGCAGCAAACAGGGATGGTTCAGACTTTGTGCAATTGGACTACCAGGGAAAATTAAAGCTTCCGGTGTTTCAAGCAAGGATATAGCTCTGGTAACTAAATATCAGGCCAATGGGAATGATCTGGTCCACCAAACTCATTTTTCTGATACAGTATCTGTACAGATATATAGAATTGCTTTTCTTCTTCTGAAATTTCTTTGCATGCAAGCTAAAGCTGCAGCACAGAGGGCGGAGGAGTTAGAGTTGTTAGATCTTGCATATTTTCCTGAACTCCCAATGCCTGAGATTATGCATGGATTACAGGTAAGACTTCATCAGGGTCCTCCTTCTGCTTATTAGACTAGAAATATTCATAATGAAGTCACTACAAAACCCTTTATAGAACTTGGATTCATAGCCAGCTAAAGATTACCAGAACGGATAGTTCTGATAGACAATCTGTTCAACATGAACATAATTTCTACTGTTGGATAACATGATGATTCAAAACTGCAAGCATATTGGCCAGATACTCTCAAGATGGCAAAAGAATGTGTTAACCCTTTAATACTTTTAGAAAAAAGGTTCTTGTCAGTGGTTTGAATGCATGTGTAACTAGTATATACCCTCCAATTTGCAGGACCAAGTAATTGCTATCGTAGTTGAAGTATGCGAATCCCACAGACAAAAGTCCATGCAGGCTGAAACAGAAGGTTTGTGCCTCATGCTACTACAAATATTGGAGAAATCATTGTATTTGGAGCTGTGTGTCTCACAATCATGTGGGATCCGCCCAGTTTTGGGCCGCATTGAAGACTTTTCCAAGGAGATCAAGCTACTGATGCAAGGTACATGCTCCCTGCTTTCAATTGTCACCTTATGATGTCTTCTTCTTCAGTGCTAGTGAAGTTGCTATTTTAGTTGAGCAACTCAGATGTCACATTATCTTATTATTTTTTTCCTACTTTGGTGCCTATGTTTTTTGCAGTGACAGAACAACATTCAAATTTTAAAGAATCATTGAGGTCACTGTATAAGATTATTTCGCTGGTGTACCCTGGATTAGCGAGAAGTGGCAATCCTATGTAATGTTAAATGTATATTTCTGAGATCAGTTTTATTTTTATGTAGCAATTGTTAATCAATAGTCTACACTCACACCCATGTACATGTAAAGATTGGATCAGGGAGGAACATGACAAATCTCAAGGTGAAAGCGTTATTAAATCTTTTTGGGATGTATTGAAGGCTTGAAGCTTACATGTTGATATGTTACTGCTATCTCTGTCGCCTGTATAGTTCGTCGTGAACTCATCTGAGGATATCCTGTTAAAAGCCCTTGCTGGATTTCTGTCTTAGCATTGATGAATCCCATGCTTAAGGCCTACTTAAAATTAAAATCCGCCATGCTGGCCATAGTTTTTACGTCTACTTCAAAAATATTGAACTGCCTGTTTAGGCTGCTGACAAAAGAATTTTTGTGTTGCATAGATCTTCATTTTGTTGGAAAGATCTCAATCTGTTGTAATAAAGCAAAATTCTGTGCCTATTTCGCATGTGTTTCTATTATGCTGTTGTAGGTTTTCATATTAACCATTCGAATGGCACATTTGTCCAGTTTTAGCACATCTGCTTATCTCCTAATCAAAGCATCTCCATATTTGAAGCTATCTCCAGGCAATGTTCCTCTCAGGTTGCAGGCTGTTGATAGCTATTAGGGAACATCTATGAATCTTCGGCATTGGTCGCCTTCTCCGCTTACTCCATTTCCTTTTTGCCTTTATTATAATTATTATGATTCATTATACAACTGCAACTTTCAACAACTGAAGCTTATTTTCCCTCACCACTGGCACTGAGTCCCGGCTTAGGTTTGCTTTGTGGTTGATCTTAACATTTCGGTAGGGATTATGCTATATGTGATTAATCTTCCAAAACTGTATTTGTAACTGGCATCATTCTTCATTGCAAGGTCAAACCTATAGATCAAGTTTGTAATAAAAAATGTGCAAGAAATCTGTACTTTGGCACCACGTATACTGGATCAGTTGCCCACAGTTGCATCAAACGCGTATGAATTATCTTATAAGCTAAAAGCTCCAAAACTTGAAAATATGCATGGATGATCTCACATGACACGCAATCTGCCATCCTGTTCTCATCCTAGTATCCTACTGAAAATTGAGGTTGCAAATTTAGTAAGATATGCTTTTCATAGTTCCAGGTTCAGCATGACTTGCAGAGGTTTATTATTGGACAAAGAGAGAATTGTTGCATGAAGGAGATTCGTGTTTATCGTATTATTAGTGGAGCTAGTCATAAACAGAAATCCATCGGAACGCTTACATTAAGGACACCAGTGATAGAGTGATATTCGTAATATACACCCCTTTCGAATTGATGTTTCATTACAAAAAATTGTATTGTGAAAAATAATTTACAGTTCAATTACGGTAACATCTTGACCTTTTTCCTCAGAAATATGCATCAACTGGTAGCTTGCATGTATTAAGTTAGCGAGGAGACAAGAGTGAACAGTATAAAAGAATTAAACATTCACACATTCAACCTGTTAGAGCACAGAACGTCAAACTTGAGCAAATAGCAATTCCAGGCAGCAAACACATAAATCGTTTCAGTCAAGAGCCCACACCTGCAAATACATCGTAGACGCAACTAATTGCAGTACTACTCAGAAGAACAAGGTTTAAAAAAAAAACTTTATGGCGACTACATAGAATATTACCTGGATCTTTCCATCAGCTGAACCTGAGAAGAGCATTTCCCCATCAGAATCTGAAGCTAAAGTTGTAACTTTTGTGTTTGATCCATTGCCCACTTTGATCGAACCAACTCTTGTCAGCCTCTCCCTTAACCACACTTCAATTATCCCACATTTGGTTCCAGTAAACACAAAATCGCTGCTTACGGTCATGCAGTGGATGTCAATTCCTGTTGTGAAAGACCCTATCGCTGTTTTTGTTGACAATGAGAATGCCTAAAATGCATGGCAATAATAGCCAAAAAAATCAGTATTTGGTAGTAACAAGAAGGTGTCTATCAGTTGAAATGATGTTATGTTCAGTGGTAGGAGGCCCGGAAAAAATTGAATCGTATATTGACGTGTTCATATTTGTATTCATGTAAAATCATAAAATTCGAGTTTAGATTCAAATGTTCTTCCTTCTTAAATTCTAGTTTAATGTCTAATCTTCTTTTTCAAATCTCCTCGAATATAAATATCCCTCCAAATATACCTTGCCAGCGGTTCCATCAACGGAGGATCCTCCGGCATACAGAACACCATCTTGAATTTGTAGTGCAAGAATGGTTTGTTTCCCCAGTAGCTTTCTTGTTCCTGAGTATAACATAGTTGATGTGCATTTGGACAAATCCACTTCCTGCAGATTCACACACTCTGTCAGTCATTGTATGGTAAAAAGTGGGAAGGCAAGTGAGAAGCCACAAATATTTGTTTGTCATGAATGCTTGAACGCAAAGCTAACCAAGTCAAGTTCCAATATCTTTTTTTTTTTAATATTACAAACACAAGTTATTTTCATTGTATATGTAGGTGATCAACATGTTAGAGTGATATGAACAGAATTGATGAACCTGGATACTGTAACTGGTGCACCCGCAATATAGGTTTCCTTCTTCCACTGCAAGGCATTTAACATTTTTGCCTAAATTTACATGCTTTGGGTTTCCACTCCCATTATAAACCTGCAAAATAGCTCTTCAGCTTAAAACATCTCGCATGTTTAAAAATATACTGAATGACCTAGCGAACGTCACCTTAACTCCAGTTCCTTGTGAAGCGAAACACACAAGATCAGCAGTGGCGGTTAAGCACTGCACTGTCTCTTTCATATCATGAATCTGAACAATAAGAATTTCTTCTGGTGTGATCTCCCAGACCTGCAAGCAATGATGAGATATTTGGAAAAATGGTGATAAAACAATGACAGATAACTGAATAGAAAGCAAACAATATATATGTGCAGAAAGACAAGAATATACAATAAGAGAAAATTATGACAAGATGAATAAATAAATAAATAATGGTTGTGATGTTCTTCCATTTGCCAGTCCAAGTCCTGAATAAATGAGAGTTATGTAAGCATCCATGGAAGTGAATCCTTAAAGAATAATTTGGTATTTATCTTCTCCAGCATCCTATTTTGTGGACGAAACTAGACAGATACGTGATTTTTGGATATGTGTGTAACTGATAAATACTGTAACAAGATTAGGATACAGTTCAAATTTACAAAGCAAATATATGATTTTGACATAGCAGATGTTAAATTCTCTTCCCGAAATCCTTCTCCAAGTTTTGTTGCTCTTTCAAGGAAGGAATGAATGAGTCTTAGGGGGGAAAACCATTCAGTTTATGGGCTTGTTCATTTATTGCTAAAATTGTTAGGATTTTGAAAAAGAAATGATTATTGCAAGAATAGATCTGAGGCTCTAGCCTGTTTTAGTCCTTTTAATATCTTCTCAGAAATACAAAATCATTACTCAAGAAAAAAGATGTGCATGGACGGTTGTACACAATTATTTCTATAATTAGAAGTGAAATTATGCAATGCAACAAAAATTTTATGACTTTTTTTTGTATGTAACTTCCTATAAGCGGAACAAGTTCCTAAAAATTTCCCAAATAAGAAAAATCAATGTCAAAAAAGAGTGAGTAGTGTATTAAAAAGTATCAAAGAATATCTTAGCAAAAAGCATGCATCCGAAAATTGTCGAAGGCAGTTTCATTGTTTTTGAACATGTTGCCCGTATCAGAAACAAGTTTTCCGTGACACAAGTGTACAACCTGTGTGTAGCGTCTAGTGACTACTATCTTGGAAGCAATGTGTAGTGTCCAGTAACTACTATCCTGTGAAACAATGTGATATTGTATCTATGTCAGGTGCATATATCAGCTGCAACTATTCTTTGTCGTCCTTCTTGTTCATGGCTATACCAGTGTACCATGGGTCATGTTTGTGCTCGTGTGTCTCTGATCTTACTTATTAGCTTATAAACTGCCTAAAATTTTGGTCGCATACAAAAGATTTGATCAAATTACCTTGTACCAATGTAGATCAAACAAAATACCAGGTCACACAAAATGCCCTAACGTGTATCTTTACATGCATTAAGCTACATATCAGAGACACTAGCCAATTGTAAGGTGGGGCCTGGCATTGTTTAAAATGTAAGAATTTATAAATCTCAGGGATAACTATTTCGCTCTTTCAACATCCACTGATTCAGAAGATTAAGAACATGGGCTGCAAGGGCTCAATTCTATGACTAAATAGGACAAACGATTAAGACTTGTGTGCGCCATTTTTGTTTCTGATGAACATATTGTGATTAAACAAGTATGTTGGATGGTTAACAAACAAGTTGAAGCTGGAGAAAAGAGGTACTCACTCGAATTGTTTTATCTAGTGAACTGCTATAAAGTTTGTTGCCTGAGGATGGAACATAAAGGCAAGTGACAGCCTTGGAATGTTCACGGATTTCCTGAACTGGTCTCAAGCCCCTCCTTCCAGCATCCCACACCTACACAAAAATACATAGAGGTTATTAACAGGAAACTCCTCTTGATGAAACATATTCACCTCCTTCAAAGTCTATCTATCAAATTATATCTGTTAGTATTCCGCTAGTTAAAAATCCTATAATTACATGGGAAGTACAGCATATTATCTTAGTTCAAGTCTGTGCAAGGTACTGGTAAGGTGTGAAAATTTTACCTTGATAGTCCCATCCGAGTGGCTACTAAAAAGTCGACCTTTTGAATGAACCAAAGATAGGACCTCTCCGTTAGAAGTACAGTCTATGTCAAATAACTCAGTACAAGACCAAAACTCTGTCTGAAACATAAATGACTTAGCAACAGAAGGTATATCATTATAACCAAGAAATTCCATGTGTGTTATTCCACTCACTGCATCAACAGACGGCAAGTTCATAATTGCTTTCAATGTATCTGCAACTACTAATGAGCACCGTTTGAGCTTCCTCAAGGGCTTGTAGATACATTTTGCATACGTCCCGAGTTCTTTAAGTGCATCTGCAATCTTGTAAAGGACAACATTTAACTATACAGTCGATGAGAGACCACTTTGACAATAGATTTCAGCATATCTATTACCTGGGTCACTGATGAAGCTATTCAATGCCAAGGTTGCTAGAATCTTCTCCTCAAAGTTCCTAGATGAACAGAGAACCTCAGTAAATTGATCCAGAAAGCATCGACTTGCAATCATTTTCACTCCAGTCTGAGGGAGACTGCTGAGCATATGTATGAGCCATGTAGCAGCAACAAGGCATGACTTCGCCATCCCCATTGACTTGCTCCTCAAGCATTCTTCTAAAGCTTTGAAGATTGCTCCGTGGTCATGATTACAAAGAACAAATGCTACTCTTTTCTCCCATTTACTCAGAGCTTTCTCTTCCTCTTCCTACAAAGATATCACTAAATGGTGAGAGTAGACTATAACTAAAAGAACAGGACAAAAGACTACAACAAAGAAAGAGCACAAAGAAGATCAAACCATTGTCTCTTCTGAAACGTTGTCTCCTTCTTGAGGTCCTTCTTCTTTAAATACAGTGCTGTACAGCTGATTAACCCCAGCAATCTTGAGCAACCATGCTTCAATCATAGGGTCTCCCAAGGGAGTTAACCTCCCAGTAAGAGAGCACAGTGTTTCTAGAGCTATAATCTGACAGACAGGGAAATCTTTTCGTTTGAGGGCTTCAATAATAGCATCTATAGCTTCTTCCCTGTAAATACTCATTTTTCGAGGTTCAACCTGCATTTTATGTTTGCTTAGATTAACTATGCTGAGATTAATAGATCAGAATTCTTATATTCTAACTAATATAGCCTTTATGAAGACATACCAGAAGATCAAGCTGAAGAAGAAGACTAGCAACTGCAGGTTGCTTCTCCATTGGAGCCATCTGAAGGTAGACGAGCAAACTGTGCATTGTACTAAATGCTCCTTCATCTTTAATCATCTGCAAAACTCGATTGCAGAATGTTCTCCTGAAGCAGAAAATAGAAAATGCTAAGGAAAAGCAACTTAAGACGAAAACAGAAATACATTTGCAATGAATTAGTAGGATAAATATGAATTGTAAGTGGACACAAGTTGGTGTGGCACTTTTTCAGAATAAATACGGCCAGCGGATCAGTTGCTGATCCATTTGGCCATCCTTGTCAAGTACAACACCTCTAACATTAATTACAAATATGTAGACAGCCCCATAATGCTTTACATAACCTCATATGAAAAGCAACTGGATCAGACTTATCATCTTATAGATCAATTTCATCCCAATCCCAGTTATCCATGCATGTAGAACTGTGGCTGAATTTTTCTGCAGTGTCTTGAAAACCTATAGGACCACGAGTGATCTCATCCACTTTCCCAGGCATCAAATCCCCCCCCCCCCCCCCCCCCCCAACCCCCCAAAAAATAAAACTTGGTAACAAAGAGTATCAACCTAGATGAAAGATCTCTGCAGGTATGTATGTATTTAATTTTTCCGTATAAGACAATGACTGCTTTTATTACTTCTAAGATAACGGTTAAAAGAGGAAATGTAATGTTCAAGAAGAAGAAAAGTTCTGAACCCGTTACTTTGGCTTAGGCATCAATAAATTATGCTTTGATTTGATATTATTTCCAAATGAAGAATCAATTAGATGTCATTAAACGTAGCATAAAGTGAACCTTAGGAAAACACATAAAACAGAACTCCCAACAGCTCTAGATTTTATCAAAGAAACTAATGCAAGAGCTCTTTTCCCAGAGCAGCAGTATGATGAACAAAGAAAAAGAAACAAGATTGTCAAAGTACCCAAAATATAAAAGACATACCTGTTCAAATAAACAAGCTCTGAGATAAAATCAATGCATATGCTCCTTGTGCTGTCATCTCCAGCATGAAATAGCTCAAGCACGGGGAGCAGCTCGGTTCTATTTGCTATCAGTTTTCTACATCTTCTATCAGAACGCATGCAACTTAAAAGTATAGACACGATGGAAAGTCTCCCATCCGTTTGATTCAGGCAATTTAATAGAGCAGGAATCCCATTTGCTGTGACAACACTTGAAGCATTGACCGAACGACTATTCTCATCTCCTCCTAATAGAATCTGCTCCAGAATTGCTATTGCTGCATCCTTGGGTTCCATTATCAGCTGAAAATCATCCATCTTTTCACCTTTGTTCATGATCACTTGAAGCAAGGATGGCACAAGGTTTTCCCTGGAAAGCTGGCTGAACGTCGGCCGCAGGAGGTATATAAGGACCACAGCCTCAGCCAAGCCATTTATCAGCAACGCAGCTATAGAATCAAAATCAGAGTCTATATGGGTAAGTGTGTCAGCTACACTTTCATCCGCAAGTATGAGTTTTGATAGAACATAAATGGATGTTCTCAGGATCTCTCTGTCGACAGAAGCTGACAATACTTCCATGAATCCATTCAATATTGTTTGTTTGGATAAGTACACATGAATTCCTGGGTCAGATTTTGAATCCTTCCATATCCTTGCTACTGCTAAGACAGCTGCTTCACATTCTTGTAGATCCTCAGATGTGCACAGACACGAAGTATAAGGCTTTAATTCATTCAGAATTGCTTCACTGGCAGCTTGAGATATTACACTGGTTGGAGAATTAGAAGCTGGAGATCTCGTAAACCTTTTGCTCTTTCTATCACTTTTGACAAAATTGGTTCTATTTTGAGAGAGTGGAAGATCAAAACTTGCTAAGGTGGCTGAGTCTAGTGGATAATCTCTGGAAGAAATTGGACTAAGGGAAGAACTTGGGGTGTCAGGATAAGAAAACTCTTGAGCAAGCTCTGCATTCTGCTCCACCCATGATGTAATTAATCGCTTCAATACGTAGTTAGTCTGAGGAAGACAATTCAAAGAGAGAAGCTGGCGAGTAATAGGACATGTTGTATTTCCCCTCTTCAGCCATTCTTCAATTGCTCTTCTCTCAAATGTTTGACCCGTCTCCAGAGTAACTGGATCTTTAAAGAGCTGTCCTGTAATAGGACAGACAAAATCCTTTGGTGGCCTGGTTCTAGGTGTCAATTTCTCTGATGAAGGCCGAGAAATGCTATTACGGCTCACTTCATCTTCACTTTCAGAATATAAGCTGCAACAAACATAGAAAAATATGAAACCTGTATACAGAGAGTGAGTATTAACTGTAGACGCTATAAACTGCGATTTTATTTGTATTACCTGGAAGGTGACACATGATCATTTGTGTTCGTGTAGTCTTGAGTTCGTGGTGTAGAGAAGCTGTTCCTATGAGTTTTCTGTGCCTCATAAAGCGGAACGCACAAATGCAGCAAAAGGAAACACGCATCACTCAGGTTATACTATTTTTAAAAGCACCTGTAATTATAATTTACTAAACAAAAAACAAATTCAATACCGATTCATCATCAGAGTTCACTAAAGGAATCCCGCGCAGTCGTGGAGAAGCGAGTAAAGGTGCAGATTGACTGGATAGAAGATGCATCAGTGGTTCAGATTCTGACATGTATGGGGATGAAACCTTCGAAGCCGTTTTAGGGCTATCCTCGGCAACGAAAAGAGGGCTGGTATAACGATTTGACAAGAGCTGGAGTAGCTTTTCAGATTCTTGTTTTAAACTGGCAACTGATTTGGGGGATGAAACCTTTGGAGGTGTTCTTGGAGAATCTACTGGAGAGTAACCTTGAAGAGAAGAAGAATGGTTCTTTCTCACTGTTCCACTCTTTTGGGCGCTTACGTTCTCCACGTTATGTCTCATGCTGTTTAAACCCACCATATTATCAGTTGCAGTGTCTAAAACTTCAATATCACTGCCTTCACTATCACCCTCACTTTCATTTTCCTCAACCGGAGATTCCTAACAAGAAATAATTTAACAATCATTGTGCACATATTTAAATCCAAATAATATGACGATAATAACACTAATTTTTTATTAAAAAAAAAGGGGGATTACCACGAATACCAACTTCTTTGACTCTTTAGACTCCTGTGCAGAGATGGCAGTTGAGCTAAATCTGCTTAGCACCACAATCATGAACATAGAGGAAGATGAATAGGTGCAAGCAATCTTATATATAGAATGTGCGACTGTAATAATTAATGAAGAAGAGAAGTTCACTAAATCATTCCTAATTCTGTTAGTGGATACAGCCCAATTGACATATACACAAGATGTAATAAGGGATGCCATCCCTGGAAAGTGACATTACATAACAGTACAAGGAAACATTTCCCAAATATAGAAAATAAAAATGCCTCGTAGCTATCCAACAGGATGATTAATCATACTTTTAACATTCCCCCATAAATTCAAGGTGGCTATTGTCAGAGTTTGTACAAAATTATTTAACATATAAGCCAACCAAGGTCATTAAGCCAACCAAGGTCATTGGATAAACAACTCAACACTAATAGCATAGAATGAGTTCATGTGGATTTATGTTACCAAACTAGAGAAAAGTCATCATGCCGATCATGTTCAACTTCAAGAGCCATTATCGTCAAGGTGGAGCCAACATAATTTGCCAAGAGAGCAAGACTGACAGTTGCCAAAGTGAGCAAAGAACAACCTCAAGTATCAGCAAAAATGAGCATAGGGAGACAGTTGAACAGCAAAAGAATTGCTCAAAGAAGAAGCTCAAACGAAGACCAAAGTGAAACTGTAAGTCCCTTTTTAGATCAGGAAGGCAGATTAGTCTGGAATTAACTTTTCACACACTAAGAGGGGCTAAACCCCATAAAAGATCTTGATAAAGTGTTAATAGCAAACTCAATCCTGATCACGGCACCTTTAGTTGATGAAAAAACTGAACACGATGGAAAAAGTGCATGAATGTGCACTGAGGAGTAAAGATGAGAAAGCTGCACATACCATGCGTAAAAGTTATCGGTGCTATTCATTAAGACATTTCATCGAACGTCTTTAATGCATTGTTGTTTTTCTTCTTTCCATTCTCTCCTGTCTTCATTCCCCCACCCCTTACCCCACTCTTTGCGTCTATTCTCTTATTGGGTTGAACTAAAAGAGCACACAAGGGATTTCTTTGAGAAATTCGAGTCAAGGCGACTCTAGCTGTAGGTGATGTTGGTTTGTGCTTACAGACTCAGATACCATGTTATAATTAATGAAGAGAATGATGTATTTCCGTATATATATATATATATACACACGAGATACAAAGGATGTGTTAGATAAATTGCGACTATTTTTTCATAATAAGCGTTTATTAGTCAAATTTCGAATTTTGTCCCATCAACATAAAAGGAGAAATTTGGTTATTGCTCATAGATTAATTTATCTTCTCCATTAAAAATAAAAAAATAAAAAACAGAACTCACCTGCAACTCTGAGTGGAAACCCCTGCATCTGAATCTTTATCCCTCGAAAACCCGGCACTCTTAGGCAAGATTGGCCCAAACTTTACAAATTCCGGAATCTTCCTACTCAACTCATGCAGCGGCGTCACCGGCGGTTCTGCAATCGGCGGCAGCGCCGTAGCCGGCGAATTACCTCCCGCCAAAACCTCCTTGTAATACTTCGCGTACAATCTCGTATTGTGATCCAGCGCCTCCGCGTACTCCCTCTCCAGCTCCCTCAGCTTCTCACCCTGATCCGGCCTCACCGACAAAATCAACGACTCATTAAACAAATCATCATCAAAATCGACCGTAATCGACAAATCCGAAGGATCCGGAATCGTCTCCATAACAATTCTATGCCTCGATTCGGTGTACCAGCCAACAATCGAGCTCATATGAGGAAGAAACAGAGACTCCCAGAGCTCAGGCGCGAAATCGATCCTCGAAAAGAACGGATCAACACTAAACATCTGAAGAACATTAACAACACAGTCACGACTTGAATTATCTCGAAGCTTGTACAAATAAGCTAGGTTAAGATGCGCCCAAGCGGAAAGATAAGAATTGGGGACTCCGGCGGTGAACTGAGAAGGATCGAGCATAGCGCAGATCTGGAGCATGCGCTCGGCGTGGTCGAGGCGAGCCAGCTTGGTTTCGAGATTCGAGGTGGCGATGGCGTCCTCGAGAGCGTCGATTCCCCAATCGAGGTTCGCAAGGACGGCCTGATCGGCGTATTTGGCGTCGGAGGTGGCGGTGCCTGCGGAGTTTCGGCTGTCGGCGGCGAGGCGCTCCAAGCATTGGTCTTTGTGCTCGAGGCGTCCGTCGCGGTCGAGGAGGCGATCTTGGATGAAGCTGCTGATGGTGGAGGTTAGAAAGCGACACGTGTCCTTGCCGCCGATTGCCATTCGAGACATTGGTAGAAAGTTTGGAGGTTTTAGGGTTTTCTTTCTCTTAAATTGGTTGAAAGATTGGTTGCCGGCTTTGTGCTGTGACTTGATAACTGGAGAGCGGAGGAGAAAAAGTCAGAGGGGAGGAGGGAAAGGGTAAGTTGCGTTTTGGGGACGGTTTTGATTAACGTGGGGTAGAACTGAAAGAGCGGGTTTGTTTTGCTTGTGTGAGGTTTTGCGTGGTGCGTTACTGAGAGGTATTGTTTAGTTAAGTAATGGTGTGGAGGGATGGTATGCGATGAGTGCATATTTAAAGGTTGGGGATGGCGGGATGACGCTGGTAATTGGAACAGTTCTTTGACGTCAACTTCAAGTTTTCTATTAAAGTAAATTTTTGTTTCACATTTTGTCTTATTTATTAAGGGCCCAATTTGACAACTATCCCTAAGACCATCAGCAGCAGGAGGGCAAATATTGCTCTCCACCTCAGCTTTTGTCCCCACCAATTAAATATTTAGCACCCTCTTTTATTTCAGCTCCACAGCAGGAAGGCAAATATGTACTTTTTTACTTTATCTATACCCCACCATATTTTCTCTTTCATCCACATCACTATATCATATACCCACCGTATTTATTTATTTTGTATTCATATTTATCTATTTAACATATGTTTTATAAAAAATATATATATTTAAAAATGGCATTAATTTTGCAATTAATAATATATAATTTTTTTAAATGACATTAATTTAAATTAAAATTACTTAAAAAAACAACACAACACACGATATTATTATTCATCAAACCAACTCAACACACATAAATTATTGAAACGTACCACAAAAAAACACACTAAACATTAGAAAATTAGGAAAAAACTTTGAGTCTAATCGAGGGTCGTTCCAAATTTCTGCCAAATTTTGTGAAGGATCCACGAAGAAGGATGAAGATTCTAAAAAATAATGAAAATAGGGTGTAAAAATCTCGAATTTTTTTTGCTGTCCAAATGACACAAACTTAGGCTCTATTTATAGAGCTCGAAAAATGAAAAATATTGATATAAAAATTAAATATCAATTTCAGTCAATTATGGGCCAAAATATTAAATTAAATAATA
>BQKN01000115.1:70259-101168 GCA_022839385.1 Asparagus kiusianus | reverse complement strand
TAATCATGGTATTAAATCACGTGCATTGCACGTGTGTAAAAACTAGTTTAACTAAATGGGTGGGTTTAGATGGTTCATTTGACGGGTGGGTATGTGTGGACAATTGGTTTTGGGTCCATTTTGCCATCCCTAGCCCGCAGTAAGCGTAAAAATTGGAAAGAAAAGCGAACAAGTAGCTTCTTCTTTTTTCTCCCCTTTTTTTAACTTCTAAAATTATGACATAGGAAATAGGAAGTTATGTAAGTAATATTTTTTGCTTGTTTCACGTATTTTATATGAATATGTGGAAATATTATTTTATGGATGGAGATCTCTTCATCTTTAGGTGTAGAGAATTTTTACTTCTCACCAATTAAATCTCCTCAATCTATGGATAATGGATCCCAAATTCCCAATAAATAGTTGTATTTATATAAATTTTGTCAAAAAATTAATATGGGACTAACTGAGATAAACTGATAGTATTAGGCTATTAGCCTATATAACTAATTATAGACATTCTTTATAACTAAGATTGCAGAGATTGTGGACTCCTATTTCATATTTTTCCGTCACTTCTTTTGTTTGAATAGCATTGAAAAATTGTTAGCAAGTAACTATTAAAAGAAATGTTAAAAAATGTTATTTTCGCTTAATTCATGCATATTTTACCTACCTGAGCTACTGCTATGCCTTAGGGCATGAGAAAATTAGAAATAGGGATGACACGCAATCACATCAACATTGAAGGAAGTACTAAAAGTAGATTTTTCTAATAAGGGCCTGTTTGTTTCGTTTCCCCCAGAATCCAAAACCTACTTTCCTTCACTTTTTCACTTTCCCCCACTTTTCAAAACCCACTTTTCTTCACTTTCTCCACTTTCCTCCAATAATATTGTGACAACTCATCCCACCACATCTCATTTCATACTTTTAAAAATAAACAAAACACAAGAAATGAGTCACATCAATCAACTCATCTAACTCACTTTCCCTCACTTTTCTTCATTTTCTATCATCTTTAAAAATTACTCATATCATCCAATAACATGGTGACAACTCATCACATCTCATTAAAATTTCCTTCCATCACTTTCCTCCAAAAAAATAAGGATTGCAAAGGAAAACTCATCTCATCTCATCATCCAATAATATGGTGACAACTCATCTCATCTCATCTCATCTCATCTGTTTTCCCCCACTTTTAAGAATGAACCAAACACAAGAAAAAAAATTAAAACAAGGAAAGTGGAGGAAAACATCAAAAATTACTCACATCAACCAATAATATAGTGACAGCTCATACTTTTCCCCGCTTTCTTTTATAGCTTTGACGAGCCAAACCTCTGAAAGTGGAGGAAAACATCAAAAATTATTTTCTTTTCCCCCACTTTCCCCCACTTTCTGCATTTTTTTGCGAAACAAACAGGCCCTAAGAGGTTGTTTGGTTGGTTTCCTAAAAATCAAGAAAAGTAAAAAGTTACATGGAAATCAATAAAATATTATTCTTATCTATTTCCATCCCTAAAACTCACCACAACATCCAATAAAATATTATTTTCATCCCACAACTCATCTCATATCATCTCCTAAAAATAAACCAAACATAAGAAATAGGTCACATCATCCAACTCATCTCATCTCTATCACATCTCATCTTTAAAAATCACTCGCATCATTCAATAATATGGTGACAACTCATCTCATCTCATTAACATTTCATTTCCACCAATTTCCTCTAAAAAAGCTAGGAAATCGATTTTCTTAAGTGTGGGTCACATCATCCAATAATATAATGATAACTCATTTCATCTCATCTATTTTCTTATTTTTATGAATGAACCAAACACAAGAAAAGAACCTATTACAAGAAATATGTTTCTTATCATTTATTTCCTTATTTTTTTAGCCAACCAAATAACCTCAAAACAAATTTTCTTAAAAAATCACCAACATCAACCAATAATAATGTGACAACTCTCATCTGTCATTCTTTGATTTTCTTCTTTTTTAGCCAATCAAACAATCTCACAACAATTTTTCTTAGAACTAGGTTTCCTATTCTTTGATTTCCCTCTTTTTTTAGGCAAACAAACAGCCCCTAAAATAAAAACGTGAAAGTTGGTTTCTCTGAGGAAAAATACTTTCTTCTCATAAGTAGCAAAAACTAAAAAGGTTCTCTACTTTCTTTCTTTGACTATTTATAATTACTTTTATGCAAACAAATAAGTCCAAATCGGTCCATGACCTAAACTAATTATTGTCTTCTTGAAATATTCTCTAAGAAAGGTTTACCTGAAATGTTCACCTTATCGTATTTATATATTCTTATATAATTCATTGTCTCATTGAACTGAAATTAGTGGGAAAATTTAAAAATAATATATTTTTCATCTGGCTAATTTAGAATATCCATGAGAACTTCTATTCACTAATTGTATATCAATTAAGGGAAAACTTGCATGCTACACTAGTAGTTTAAAAAAATTAACTTTTTTTTGCTATACTTAAATTATATGTTTTCATAACAATTTGATTACAATACACTCCATGCATTTTCGTCCATGCACGCATCACATGCACATGATACAAATATTTATAAGATAACCTCCCCCGTTAAGAAGGCTCCAAATGAGGAACAGTTGTTTGCTAACGGTAAAATTAACACGGTTCTGTTAGACCCTAGAGGGGGGGTGATTAGGGTCTTATGCTAGTCTAATCCGATTTTATGCCAATTAAAACTAATTAAAAAATTATTCTTACAAGAGAGATATACAATATGTTACAAGCAAGAATAAGTAATATGAACAAAGGTAAATATCCTAGTAATGAGATATACTATGAGATATATGCAAGGATATATAATCACTAGGGTAAACAATCTAAACTAGATAGTGGGCAATATAATCAACAAGCAATATACAAATGCGATATAAGATATGAACATAAAAGTAAGTGTGCCAATACAATCACAAATAAACGATATAATTACGGAGTTCGGTCCCCACAACCTACGTCTCCGCTCCTCACCTCGAGGAGATCTCCACTATCACAACCGGGTTTTCTATGTTTACCCGAACAGCGTTTACACCACACAATACGGTTTTTTAGTTTACCGAAAACTTTACAACTCACGCACTCTTGCAATCCCACTCTACACCCTCTCAAGTGTTGGAACTAGACGTGTCTCCCTCAAGTGCTCGGATACAACATCTCCCTAGGTTCGTCAACCGACGTCACTCCTCTTGGGACGATCCCCGACTCTCGCCACACACTTCTTTCGATGTACAAGTGTATTACAAAGTGATCCTCATAATAAGCACAATTACAATAAATGGTTATTCTCTAATATGGATAAGAACACAATGAAAGCTCACACTCAATTGTTACAACTCACACCAATCCAAATATACAATGTAGTAAATACAATAAGCTCAAGTGGGTGTGTGTAAACAATGAGTGAAATCAAATCAACTAAACTCAATATAAAACTAGCTTTAATAAAATGATTATCAAACAAATAGATGTAAAGCTAGAAATAGAGTTTAGAAAACTTCTCAATAGATCAAGAGATAGAGGGAGAATAGTTGGATGCCCAAACACCAATAGATGATCTCCTTAAGCTCTTGTGAAATTGATTTCACAAACTCAAACTTTCAAATGCTTAAAAGCTTCTTAAACAAACTTAAACCAAACTTAAACCCTTGTTTAAAACTCTTTAAACTTGTTTTAAAAACACTCTCTTATCTTGTCTTGAAAGATGAGATCAATGGGGTATTTATACCCACTGAAAACTTCAGCAAAAATAACATTAAAAAGACCAAAATAGCCCCAGAGAATCAAATCAGAAAATAGCCGTTGTAATACAACGGTCAATTCGGAGGTCGACCGTGAGAAACTGGCAATCAACCACGAAGAACAAAAAGCAGAAGAACTGTTCTGGAAAGCAGACAGTCGACCGTGGTGGTCGACCGTGAAAGTCTCTGGATGAGCCACGGTCGACCGCGAGCCATTAAAAGGCAAAATGGTTTTTGAACTGCTGGTGGTCGACCGTGGCGGTCGATCGCAAACTGATACATAAGTTTTTACAGGTTTTTGAACTGTTTTTGAGACTTTTAAAAATATGTTAAAAATAACAAATGAAGTCCAAAAATAATGAAACTTTAGGAAATGTATATAAATATGTAAATGAACATGTTACAAAAGGAATTTTTCTTTCCCATTTGTAAAATATCATCATTTTGCAAATATGTTCAAAAACATGAAAACCTAAAAATTGATATTTTGATATTTTGACTTAAACAACATTTTGAAACCTTATGAACTGATTGTATAGACTTAATAAAAGATATAAACTATTGTTATGGAATCTATAAATAATGAATATAGTATTTTATCAAAATACACATATAATGCACTAAAACATGATTTCATAGAACTAAATAAAATTGATATTGATGAAATCATATATATGCATGTAAGTATGAAACAAGAAATATATTTTTAATTGTATTCTATTGTTTCATAGTAAAACTTAAAGACTATCAAACCAAAACATATATGTATATATATAACTATATATATATAAAACCAAAACGTGTATGTGTTTATATGATTGAGCTTAAAGTACCAACACACATAATATAACACCTAAACTAAATTATCCAAGCTTGATCTTGATCTTCATTGTAGCTCAACTTAGTAAGCTTGCGGAAGAAGCTTGAACTTGAATCTTTAACTTTGAATTGCGTAGGCTTCATACCACAATTCCGCCAACCTCCATTGGATATGATCGTGAATGCGCAATTCCATCCATCCTCCAACATATTGTTTGTCCATAATAAATAAGAAAACACGAATACTAGACAAACAATATTAGTGATAAATTATTTGTTAAACATCATCAAAACAAAGAGGCCAACATGTTCAAATTACTAAACAAGGCAAAAAACGAATAACTCCAAGGAAATGAAACGCTAAAAATGTGCAACATAAAATAATTTCTGATGACGAATTCATAATTCCACTTCCTAGCAACAATCAACCTAAAATCCAAATTTGTTACGTCCTTACGTTATATGAGACCGTAAATGTTGAATATATAGTCTATTAGGAAGTTTATTTATGCAATTATCCATTCATATCCCTCTTTATTTCTCCTTTATATATAACGAAAAATTGGTGGTATTCTTAAAGGCACCGAAAAGTTCCACCTAAATGCTAAAAAAAACATGTGTCAATATTATTTTAATATTAAATTAGAAGAATTCTTATATCATGGTTATTTTCTACCCATTATTACAGTTCTCATCAAAATAAATCTATCAAAAATAAAACATTTTCTAATTATAAATATTTGGCAATCTTAATCAATGACACATGTCATATATTATTTTAATATTAAATTATAATTCATATATGATGGGTATTTTCTATCCATAATTAGAAACCGCATCAAATGAAATCTATCCAAAATTGACAAATTCTAATTATAATCAAATATTTGGTAATCTTAATCAAATTACAATTATCCATAATTTAAAAAATTATATTTGTATTTCTCTTTAACTATCTATGATAAAAAAAAATCTGATATTCACATTTTTTATTTTTACGAAAATACATCTTTGGCGCACATAACAACAACACCAATAACCATAACAGTTGCACCTTTGGCACATGGGAATCGAACCTAGAATCCCCACAAAGGAGGGACACGGCTTTTTAATTCTCTTTTCTTTTATCTAATACTATTATAAAAGTTTGTTGGTATGTTAAAATATTTCTTCCAAAAATAATGCCCTTTAAAACACAGACATGCATACACAAAGCACAAGTATCCATACATAAGCCATAACTCATACATACATATCCCCCAATTAAATGCATTATTATTTATAACCCCTAATAATTTCACAATGGCTAAATTGTTTGTATTTTTGTAATCTGACATTAACATATTAATCTCTTATAATTCTCATTAATTATCACTATTATAATTAAAAATGTTACAACCATTTATCTTCTTGCTAAACCACTATAAATCATAATAAATCTAATCTTATATATATATATATATATACACACACACACACACATATATAAAAATGTGTACGATGTTAAAACTTTTCTTCTAGAAATGCCCTCTAATTTTTGTGTAAAATTCTAAAAGTGCTCATTTCATAGCATGGGGTATTCATGTATTTTGTGTCTCCTTATAATAGAACATATGTACATGAACATAGATGCGTACTCAACATGACAAAATACTGTATTTAATGCCATGTATAGATTATTATAACTCTTAATAAAAGTTGATATAATGTAGTTGTTTCTCCCTCTCTCTCCTCCCCTATCTATAGCTTTTATTGAAATGAATTAAATGTTGGCTTTTAAAGAAGGATTATGCTCAACATACAAGCTTGAATCACAAGAGGTACGTGATAATTTTTCCTCTATGCTAATTTTTAGTTCACACCTAATTAATTGTAAAACTAATTCTTTTACACTCCCCACTCAATTTAAAAAATCATTCACCTCCTCCATCTCATAACCTCCAAACCCATCAATCTATAAATCATCTCCTCTTTCTTCACTCCATCTCACAAAATCCCTCTACTATCGGGGGGGGGGGGGGGGGGGAGAAAAAAGGAGCTTACAAAATTTCTGTTGTGTTCAATTAAGCAAGGATTATTTGTAACGCTCTTTGTTTTCATTTTAGAATAGTGAAGAGAGAAAATGATTGTTCAAATTCATGAGTTTCTACTTCTCTACATGTATAATTAGTATTATTATGGAATTTTATTACTCTATTTTTATTATTTTCTTGCCTTAATTTTTTTTCTTTTATTTTTAGAAAAGGACATGATATCTCAACTGCTATTTGAGTTTTGAATGACATTTTAGTTTTATTGTAACGCCTCGCCCCGGAATCCCGGAATCGGTACGCTACTAGATCTGATGGACTGGCCTCACAAACCACTACATGTCTTTTCAGCACGTTTTTGTCCTCACTCACGCGCTCCCTGGAAAACTTCCCAGGGGGTCACTCATCCTAGAATTTCTCCAGGCCAAGCACGCTTAACTTTGGAGTTTCTAAGAGTTGGGTTTCCGAAAAGAAGATGCATCTTGGTGGTATGAGTATTCCAATCAAATCTATCAATACTAATCACATCACCCTCTCGAGGGTTGGGGTATTACATTTATCTTCTTATTTTTCTTTATATTTTCCCAACAAACTCTTAATCTTCTTTCATATGATTAAACCATGATTTTATTACATGCTTCGTTTTTTAGTTATCTATTCTAGATAATTGTTTAAGAATGGTGATTTCTAATTTTCCGGAGCATCTTTAAATTTGATAACATAGTGCAAATCAGTAAAACTTTGTTTTCCAGAACTTTTATTCAATCACATTATCAACTAAGAAATTGGAATTACATTTGATTTTTCTTATTCTTTTCCCCCCAAATTACAGGATGCGAGATTATTTTAAGAAAAAGATAAGCATAGAAATTCAAGTAAATCATATCAATCATTACTTGATGCAATCATAGCCGATAATTCTGTGACCTCACATGACAACCATGCTTGTCTAGAAAAGTTGCAGCAACAAAGTTATAATAAACAAGGAAATTAAATTGATACTTTGTGTGCATGTATCTATAGAGGTAGAATAAAATGTAAATGATGATGAAACTCCCTTTTAGAATAAGGCTCTGTGGAAAATTTACTTATATTCTTAACTTTCATTAAGTTTAGCATATTCTAAAGTAATTTTACCTTTGTGTTCCTAATTGAATTATTTTTTAAATGAAAATAGCATGCTTCTTCCCCGATAATGAGATGAAGCCCATGGGTTAATTAGTAGGCTCAAAGTGCAGTAGAGGATTCATGGGATTCAAGTGTTATTGTGAGGTAGCAAAAAATAATTGATCGAAGTATATTACATATCAATGGATGGTTTAATCATTGAAAAACGATTGGTTGGGTTGCTGGTTTTTTGGAGAGGACGTGTATTACTTTGGGTTATTCACTTTGTTGTCATCTAATTATCAATCCCTTCCAAGTCTCTAGCAAATGTCAACTCTTATGAATCCTCTTAATATGCACTCTACTCTATTATTCAATCTTCACCATATACTTCTTTCTACACCCAGCCAAAGCGATGAAGATTGAAGAGTAGGTTAGAGTGCATAATTTTTTAAAAAACACGACTTCTATCTGTATCTCCAAACAATTTCTATGATTTAAAAATAAGCATCAAGATCAGCCTCAATTTTTTTTCTGTAGGAATTGTTAGGAGATTTGGAAATGGAGCCAAGGAAAGATGACCAGGAAAAGGATTCTGCAGGAATTATAACTTCAGGGTTTCTCATGCGGTGGTTTCTATATTATGATTTATTGTTTGAGTTTCATGATTTAGAGCATGTTCGGTAATCTACTTATTTTAGCTTATAAGTAGGTTTTTTTTATTACTTATAAGAACTCAAAATGATATTTGGTAAATTTTACTTATTTAATTATTTTTAACTTATAAGTAGGAAAAAATAAGTTGGGATATGCTTATAAAGATATTCACTTATTAATGGTAAGAGACTATTTTAACCTTAAGTTAGTGTGGAGTGTAAAAGAATTAGTTTTACAATTACTTAGGTGTGAACTAAAATTAGCACAGAGGGAAAATTATCATGCATGTACCTCTTGTGATTCAAGCTTGTATGTTGAACATAATTCTTCTTTTAAAGCCTAGTATTCAATTCATTACAATAAAAGCTATAGATAGGGGAGGAGAGAGAGGGAGAAACGACTACATTATATCATCTTTTTTATAAAAAGTTACAATAATCTATATATGGCATTAGATATAGTATTTTGTCATGTTGAGTATATGCATCTATATATGTTCATGTATGTATGTTCATGTAAAACTAATAATATACAAAAAAAAACGTTTAGAATAGTAGTAAGCACATTCTAATAATATTTGCACAAATGTTACTCAAGAAAGACGAAAGTTTGAAAGGATTGAAAGTCTAGAAAAAGGCCATTAAGAAAGATTAAGAATCAAATGAAATAAATAAATTAAAGCTTAGATTAAACCAAGTTGTAAGAGGAGTTAAATTAAATGAAATTTAGAATGGTTATATAATGATTGTACCAAATAAGCAGTTGCTAAACATTAGAAACTTCTTTCAAGTACTTAGAAATCAATTTTATGTTTTGTTCCCTATCAATTTATAATTTTTCAAGCTACTATGGGTATACATAATGATGAGGCAAGAATATACATTAATCTAACTAAAATTCTACTCGTGCTCAACCCAAAAGTCAACAACAATAAACCAGTCAATTGATTATCCATCTTGATTGATATGGATTCACTAGAACGATACTACTCATTTTACTAATTTACATATAATTATATGTGAAAACGCTTAAAAATTTCTTTCCAGTGGTTAAATAGAAATCATTATTTTTTTTTCAATGTACTTTCTCATTTCCTCATCCACATAATAAATGCAAAATATAAAATAAGTGTGTACATGTGTGAAGCATGTGCACTATACTAGTTTATATTTTTTATTACTTCTAAAAGAAAAACAAGTGTCAAAACTTTTGCATACCCATTTTACCCCTTTCAACTTACTTAATTATAATTTTTTCCTATATTTCGACTTGCTTAATTATGATTATCAGTGCTTAAGATTATTAATTCATATTAAAACCTGAGTGGGCTGCTAGTATCATGCCCTTTCCCCTCCCGCTCTAACCAACACGTCTTCATCTCTGATTCTTTCATTTCTCAACCACTGAGAAACGGATGAATCCCCTTGCCTCTTCATCCCCCCTGCTCCTGCATTTAACCGTCCTCTTCTCTGCCGCTCCACCTACCCGCCTCCCTCTGCCTCTTCCGCTTCTTCCGTTTCTCAACCCCCAAATTATATTCCCTCTATAAATTCTCTTCATCCCCCCCCCTCCCGCATTTAATTGTCCTCTCCTCTGCCACTCCACCCACCCGCCTCCCTCTGCCTCTTCTGCTTCTTCTATTTCTCAACCCCCAAATTATCTTTCCTCTATAAATTCTCTACACCCAAAATTTATACGCACCGTATTGTTTTAGGCAGGCCGGGAGATTTGTAGGGTCTGATTTTGCTTATGTATACCAAGTGTAGGATCGTGACCCTTAAGAATATAGTGCACTCTGATAAAAATCTACAAAAGCTTTGCAAAGTAGATTATAAATTATAAAGAAAGAATGGTAATCTCAAAAAATGAAACATCACAAACACAAGCATGTATACTGGTTCTACCTCCCCGGTGCACATCCAGTCCTCAAGCAAATCCCGCTTAGGAGTTTCCACTATGATTTTGAAACCTTACAAAATCAAAAGAAAATCTGACCAATTTGCAAGACCATGCAAATTGTAAACCCAATTGACAAGACCATGCTAATTGAAAACCGACCTCTAGACTAAGAGATCAACCCCTCTCATAAACCGAGAGAACATTTCTTTGAAGCAATGTACAAATCCAATCCTATGAGCTTTGATGTGGATGTAAACATGTAACAATGGTTTGTCAATCTTTTTAACTCTCTGAATATTATCTAAATAAGCTCTAAGAATGATAGGAACAAAGGCAATATCAGAAACTCTCTTATATGAAAAAACAGATCGAAAAACTAAAAGTTTAGAGAGTTAATTTGCACAATATATGAATCTTATAAGTGTAAAACTTGGTGCTTATTTTCTGATGTTTAAACTTATTTATAGCCTCTGAAATGACATAATTTTAAACCCAATTAACATCCACAAAACGGCTATAAACAGTCACTTATCCAAAACCTAAAATCTGAAAAAACTGCATCTATAGTTGATTACAAGTTATAGTAGTCGACTACACTGAGTCTAAACAGACTCTGTGAAGTCATAAAATTACTTAGTAGTCGACTACAAGGCATAGTAGTCGACTACACTGTAAACTCACAGATTCTGAAATTCTATCTTTAGTATTTTAGCTGTAATATTCTCATCCGACATCAGAATGAGGTGATTTAAGATTTGTTGGAAAGCTATTGAAGAGACCTACAACTTTGATCTTTTGAGTTTTTCCATATTCTAATTTCTAAGGGGTATAAATAAAATATTTTAAGACTCACTGAATATCTATAAACTCTAATGGCTAACATAGGGGATTTCTATTATTAACCAACATACTAAGCATGTGTTAGTATGTTCTAACACTATGTGTGTGTATGTGTGTGAGTGATCAAGGCTTGTACAAATTTCTAAGCAAAGAAAATATAAAATTACGTTTTTACAATAACGTATATCTTCTTTTTTGCTTCATTTTTCCATGAACTCATTTATGTCTTGAGTATCTCTTTGAATATAATTGTTGATATAGCTCTGATACTGCAAATAAATGTTAGCACATAATACATACAACATATAATATTTGTTATCATCAAAACAAACTAATCTTGGGGTCAAGATTCCTAACAAGATTTAGGGATTTGGCCTCGCTCTTTGGCGTGTTTGGAATTAGAGCAGATCATACGGTATTGGACCCTGAGATCTTGATTTCTCCTATTTTTTGAGTGATTTTGAGGTAATTTTGGACACTTAACGCTTTTACTACAGTGGCGAGCTTTGGTGTTTCCTCTCTTGCTGACGTCATTGGTGTATTCTGGATCCCTGGCATTGGAGTTTTGGTTGGTGATTAGCAGACGAAGAGGTTTGAAGAGTTTTGGGGAGTGGGTGTATGGAATACTGCATAATGTGATGGCTTGGCATAATTATGTTGTGGTAAATTGATACTTCCTTCAAGTTTGCTTTGATTTTGATCATCTTACTCATTATATGTTCTCGATTTGATGTGAAGTTTTGAGCTCAATTTGTAATAAATTATCAGCATGTTACTTTATGCATTTGTACGGGAAATTTGATCGATTAATTTAGGTGTTGCTTGGCGGTCAGTAGGTTAATACGCTATTTATAAGTACACTATGTATTCTATAACCCACATCCAGAGACAGATAATTAATTCAAGTCATTAACATGAACTTGTTTGTACTTATTCATCCTGGAAGGCTGGACCTATATTATGAGTATCCCCCCGATCGTGCTTAACTGTTCGAATGCAATATAAATGTATGGGCCTGATTCTCATATGTATTAGGCTATCTTATGTTCGAGTGATGTTGATTGAAATTTTGACATGTATCACGTGTGCCTTTTGCATTGCTTACTTCTATGCGCTCAAGCCGATGACTGATTAAGCAGTTGGTGTTAATTGAACTTTTAATGTGCATCATGTGCATTTTGTAGAGGTTTCTTCTGTGTACATATCATGATGATCCAAACAAAGATTTTTTATAGGTCTTGAAACATTTGCATGCTTTGCTCATTTGTATCATGTAGAGTGTAATCTGCATATCATACTTGTTTTATATGCTCATATTGTCTACTCTTTCATTTAGTTGAATTTTTTTATAACTTTTTAAATAAATTTTAAAAGTGATCATAGACCTACTAATTGCTGGCAACCGATACTGAACAGGCACCATTCATAGAGGAATTGGTCTTTCGAGCATGTATGATTCCTTTGCTTCTTTGCGGTGGATTTAATTGATACAACATCATATTTCTTAGCCCAGTCTTCTTCATTTTAGGTAATTAAATAGGCAGTTTCTTTTCATTTCTCAATTCGCTAATCCCACTTGGAGCATTTTGCCTTCTATTTCATTCATTATACTTTTATCTGTCTGACTCCTTGTGCATTTTGTTTTAGTTATTTGAATGTTTCTTTGCGTTACGATTTCTTATATGTAAGTAGTACCCGTAAAATTTAGAGAAAAAAGTTAAATCTGGATAAATTCCCGTAATATAGGTAAATATTATATTTTGTAGTATTTTTAGTAACCGGGGCAAGATGCCGAGGAACTTTGTTATTTAATTAGAGTAAAATGTACAAAATAAACATAAAGAGAGTGGGGAAAGAGAGTACAACAGAAGTCATCACTTTTTATGTATTCTGTTTATAAGACTGATAATATGATAGCTCTTACTAAGCCTTTGCCAAGTAACAGATATGGTATGATGGGATGTCTTGAACTATTATTACTCATATGGTGACTCTCTTTTTGCAGCACACTTAAACCATTTTCTGGAGCTTTCTTGTCAACAGAAGTATCCTTTTCAGAAAGCTCTCCTTATTGTAGGTACTTTCTCTTAACTTTATGAATTTTTAAGTTGAATGTACATAACATAAATAGTAACTTATCTTTTCACTAAGCATGTGGTGCTTTGACACACTCACCTGCTAAAATCACGCCTTAAAAAAGATTGGATCTTTCTTTATACCATGGTGTGCCACTTTTGCCTATGATAGCTAGATGTTAGTTATTCTGAAGTCTTATATAATATATTGAAAAAACTACATGAGTTTAAATATTTGAAGGCCAAGTAAATATCAACAATTAATCTAAAATTTCTAAGGCAACAATAGAGAAAATCAGACAAAAGTCTCTACCAACCTCATTTATTAGACACAAGAAAACAACATAACTGAGGAGAAAATGATGTAACACAAGCAACAAGTTCATCTCATGTAAAAAGACACAGAACCAGCTCCACACTTCATATACACTATCACCAGTTTAGATTAACCTATTGAAGGATTTAGATTGATTAGTCTTATTTGATTTGATTTCCTTCGTCATCTGAATTCAATATGTGAACTGGTTGATTTGATATTACTTGACGGTTTTTCTTTCATCTACAACATTCATTGTTTTTAATTAGGAATGGAAAGAAATTTGCTAAATTTAATACATTATACAATGAGGCATATCTGTAGGTATGGTATGGTTCATCTTATTCACAGATTTTATTTTTTTAGAATTGTATGTATGCATATTTCTAAAATTTGCTTGAGAGGTTGGTACAAACTGCGAAGGAGGATAATGAAAGGTTCTTGCTAAAGCAAGTTTTGTTTGTTGTTTATTGTTTGGTTTGTTTGATTAATTAGGTAATTTTTTTTGGTATTTTTGGGGTTGGTATTGATAATCCAACGATTGAGGTCCGATTCGAGCATTTGAGAGCATTTATGCAGAGACAGTTGTGGGGAATCGATGACAAACCTGAACAACATCGAAGACAACACCAAAGGTAAGAACATGTTGAGACAAAATACAGTCTATTCCTTCTTGCTACTATATCATTTGATTTGGTATGTATAAAAAAGATATAATCTTATTTTTTGTACATTTGTTTATTAAACTTTCTTTAAGAAAAACTTTCTTCTGCTCTTAGCTCTCTAATTTACTTTGTAAATAGTTGTTATTGTTACAAATTTATTCTTATATGTATATCATTATCTTTCATCAAGAAAGATAATTCAACTAAAATCCAACAAAGGTTGCAAAGATGATCTAAATATGAATATCTACAAACTAACTAGATCTGGTTTTCGATGGGTAGCGTGATTGGAAAAAGAAAATACAGTGTTAATTTTCATACGACATGATTATTAGCTTTAAATTTTGGCTTAGTTATAGATATCCATTGCACTTAACAAAATATACAACATAAATTTTCACTATGTTGCCATTGTTCTAGAAGAAAAATTCATTTAACTATATGTCACTGATTCATTATTTTTTGTAGGTTGAAGTAAATGGAAAGGAGGCTACTACTCTTTATAAGTTCTTGAAATCAAAGAAAGGAGGTTTTTTGGCGATGACATCAAGTGGAATTTCACTAAATTCTTTGTGGACAAAGATGGAAAAGTCGTTAAACGATATACACTCACAACCTCACCTTTGAAAATGGAGGTACAACTTTGATAGTGTACTGTAAAATTTTGCTTCACTTTTATTTGTACTTATTATTACAACTATACTTTATCTTCCAAAAAACAATACAGAGGTTTTTAGGGTTCGCAAGAATTTAAGTGCCTTCTTTGAGGGACTATATTGTCGGTAATGTGAGTATGTAAATTTATGTATGCATAAAGGGATGATTCTTCTAGAAAACTTGTATATTGCTAAATATTCATTAACTTCTTGTTGTATGTAAGAAATGTTATTTATTTTTAATTATTGGCTTTCAACAATAAAGCTATGTTTGCAAGCTATCATGTTGACTCTTTTTTACTCTCATTGTATGTATATCGCCATGCTAATCGAATACTTTCCTGGTTTGTAATGTGATGCTGAATATTAGGTATTTAAAGTTAAAATCAACTTACCTCTTCTTGATTGTGCAGTTACTTTTATCATGTGTAACATATATATGGTTGATTAGGTTTCTTCTCTATTGACAATATTCTAAGTATTGTGAGATAATGGTTAATTGGCATTAATCTTGTATATTATGTATAAGTTCAATGCATAATTATGGAAATATTATGGATTTTGACTCATGTTGTTTCTTAATATGTATCACGTGCAACATACGTATTGCATACTAGTATATATAAATGAGGAATTAATGGTTTATACTAGTATATATAAATGAGGAATTAATGGTTTACTATTAACCTTGCATTTTTAAAAAACTGTCACAAGGATCTCCTTAAAATTTTAAAAGATAAGTGTCACTAAACCTTCAATTTGTTTAGCCATTTGACACTAAGCCTATAAATTTTCTAAAACCTCTGATAAGTTTTAGAATCTTTTACAAAAAATATTTTGATTTTTAAAAAATTATTAAAATATTTTGATTTTTTACACTTAACCCCATAGAAGGGCATTACTTCATAATTTTACACTGGCGAACAATATCCCTCAAAGCCAATATATACCTCTAAAATTATTCCTATTCGTAGATCAACCCACAAAATTAGAAATAACTACTAAAAATATATAAATGACAAACTACCCTCTGATAAATATGACACTGCAAACAACCCCATAAAAAATCTGAATTCATAAAAGCTCCTTTTTATTCTAAAAATTACAAAGAACACTCTGAAGAATCTAAAAATTACAAACAATCTCCTTAAAATTCTAAAATTATAGACAACTCCCTTAAAACTACAAAAACTACAAACAAATCTCAAAAATATAAAAACTATAAACAACCTCTTACAAAATCTATAGCTATAAAAAGGACTATGAAAAATCTAAAAATTACACGAAAAACCTAAAAATCTTAATAAAATATCACTAGTAAAAAACTAGGCATTGGCGACGGAACTGGGCATTGGCGACGGAACTGGGCATTGGCGACAGGGAAATCCGTCACCAATGCCCTAAAATCCGTCACTAATACACATTGGTGACGGAAATGGATCCATCGCCAATAAGTATTGGCGATGGAGTTCCCCATCGCCAATACTTATTAGAGACAGACATTTATTAGCGACGGGGTTCTTTGGCGATTGGGGGCAACCCGTCGTCAATACTTATTGGTGACGAGACAATCCATCGCCAATGTTTTAAACATTGACGATGGATTGCCCCATCGCTAATGTTTAAAACATTGGTGATGGATTACCCCGTCGCCAATGAGTATTGGCGACGATTTTTCCCCGTTGCTAATGTACATATTTACGTAAAAAATTTAATTTTTTGGTAACCTCTTGTATGAGAATACACATATAGCATGTATCCATATCAATCCTATGATAATATTTAACAATATATCATAAAATCAACCATTATATACATTCATATTCCAAATAAATACCCATCCATCATCCACCAATCCACAATATGAAACGATACTCATCCAATAATCACAATTATAACACATCTCGCATGCTCAAACAATATCCATTCACTAAGCAATAAAATCATAAATATAATACATATAGGTAAAATTCAAAAGTCATAATATGATTTAACACAATCTAGAACTACATACATATAAGAACAAGTCACACTCCCCGTCATCATCATTGCCGGCATCCCTGTTATTAGTGTCGTCTGTATTAGAACGTTGTATCCTATTGCTGCTCCTTCAGGCAAAATTAAAAAATACCAACATGATGTTCCTTCAAGTGATTGTAAATAGGACAACAATCGTCACAACAATGGAGAATATGCAGGCAAGTTGGCTCAAGCAAAAATTGAGTCCCTATAGTTTAGAAAACATTAGATTGATGATAGCATAATAGATAGAGAAATAGAGAGGATAAGGAGAATACAATGATGCAATTGTCGCATTGAGTGGTCCGTATGTTGAACTCATCTTGCAGGAGGAAGCGTGTCGAGGCAACAGAATTCCAAAAGCAGCAGCAAACCTGAAAACAATGTCAAGCTGGCAAGTCTAGTTACTAACAAAAAACTAAGCTGCACATGAAATTTTTGCACACAAAGTCTTATCAAACAAATCTTATGTGTTTTTAGTTCATCGTCATTCTCAAACATGCAGAATTAATCTACCGTGCACATTGGTGTTACCTCAGTGGCAAGGTAAAATTCAAGGTAGCTACACTCTCCACACTCACCGCTGCATGGCATATAACCAGCACAACTAACATAAATGTCCACAACAAATTATATAAGACTGGGGCGAATAATTGTATAAGATCCTGTTATATAGAGAATATAAGCTAAGGTTATACTTTGACATGTCTTATAAAGATCTCACTTACGAAGCATGTAGGATACACACGACGCACTAAAAAATCAAAATGAATTAGATAAAATCTCGACACAGAAAATATTTATTACGTCGATCGTATGCATAAGTTAAAGAGAAGCTTATACAATATATATTTTTCTACTACACAGCTTTCTAATTATTGTGCATTAAATTCATTTCTCATCCACTCTTTCTGTGTGCTACCCCTCATCATTGCCATCATCTTCTATGTTTCACCTTAAACATAAGTGTAAGTTATACCATGTTATTTCTCAGCTTGGTAATTTCATTAGCTTCTCTCCATGGTTCTAATTTGGAAACTATTAATTATCTATTCTTGTCAAAAAAATAGAATAAAATAAAATTAAAAAACATAGTATGACTACAACTAAGGATCCAGTTCCCTCAAACTGTTCTCGTAAAAATTACCACTTGACGCTATGCACCCAAGTATCTAGCAAGCAAAATAAAATTTGTGTAAAATGCAAGCCATGAGATTCTTGCACATAAAATCATTTTCTAGCATAAAAAAGAGAGACGAGAGAAAATTTTCATTCACAATGAAAGAAAAGAATATGCTTACCTGGTTATCTCCACTTTGTTATAACTGTAGGTTTCCAATGGTTTCCAGGTAGATGATGTTGGATATTTTATTAGAAAAAGCAATTTTGCCTTCATGAATAATAATAAATATTGTAATTAAAACATGCAATTAAAACTTTGGTAACGTGCAATTATGGCTAACGTTACCAAATTTATTGAGGGGTTTTGTAACGGTTTTCTAAAAGCCTATATATACGGCCTTTCTCTTCTCGGAAAAACAATAAGAAAAACAACAAGTCTCTTCTCTCCTCTTCATATTATTTCTTCATAGTATTGGTTTTGTTTTTGGGCAACTTTCTTCTTCTGAGCAGAAGCTCTGTACTCTCGCCCGAATACAGAGGCCGGCCGATTCCGGGGGGTTTTACCGCTAGGGGAGAGGGGATCATCTGCGCCAGAGCGATAGACGGGTCATCAATCTACTATGGCAGTGATTACACGACTGCTCCCGTCATGCCTGTTTTTTCTAACCTAAAAGATTTTATTTTGGATTTAATTTCATGCTATAATCTTAATTATTTGATTTAATTTTCCAACAATCTAGAAGATTGAGTATTAGGTTTTTAGAGACGGTTATCTCCATGTTCATAGCTTCTGTTTCATATGCCATGCACATGTTTTTAGTAAAGACAATATTTATGTTAGAATTAGTTCTTTATAAAACTGTTCTTTTTAACTTCAATAGTTTAATTATCTAATCATACATAATATTGAATCAAAGTAATTTCAGAAGGTTCTTGTTGATCTTTGTATGGAATAACATATGTACCTTTTTCGTTTTGATTCTGGAGTTGCAATAGGCTTGAGACTCAAGGTTCTTAATCTGTGAAAAGTTTTCTCAATATAACAGTATATCCGTACTTTTCTAAAATTGCGAGTTTGGTTCATGAAGTGAAGTCCAGGTTTTCCATACTTTTCAATGTCTTATTGTACTCATAAGACCTACATTACTTTTCAGTAAATTTGCAATGTGCATCATTGTTATTATTATTATTTGTTTCTGTCATGTTACTGTCATTTTAATTTTGTTACATTGAGGTCTTTATAAGTGATTGTTATAAATGCTCATGTGACTCTTAATCTTATGACACAGCATATTATCATGTGTATTTCAGTGACATCGTTCATAAAGTTCGGACTCTATATGGCTTAGGACTAGCCACAGCGTATCAAGTAAATTTTTTTGTGGATTTAATGTGCACGCATTTGTAATGTTCAATGAAACATGCCTATAAAATTTGTAGCAGTATACATTTTTATCCTTAAAAATTTCATATGCATGGTTTTGACAAGAATAAAGAGAACAAACTCTGGATGCATAGATGCTTTGAAATATCTGGATTTGTTCATGGTTTAATGCTTTCATTTCTTTAAGCTATCAATAATATGGTGCCTTCTATTAATAATTCCATACTTTAGTGTATTTATGCATCTAATAAGCTTAGTACAGAATATGGTAAAAGTGAATGCAAATTTGTTCAGCAACTTCTGTGGCAGTTGTCTGCAGCAGATGAGTTTTTACTCTCAAGACATGAAAATCATGAGGTTCGAACATCAATAGGTAAACACCTCATCGGCCTTATCCAACATATGTTTGCAGTATAATTGCTAGGCAATTTAAATGATTGCAGGAAATAATTTAAATTTTCTATATAATGTTAAGGAACAAACACTCATTGAGTGAACCGATTCAAGTTTTCTTGGATTAGTTGGTGTCTAAGACAAGGTTTAAGGGTTGCGTAACGCGCTTTGTAAGGAACGAGGTACTTAATTGATCTTTGATCAACCTCTATTATTATCCTTACCTGGCTAACTACCCGGGTAAAACTTTAATCTTTTTACTTTAGGAGTTTTTGGTTTGGAATAAGAGGACCTGAATTATGAGAAAAAAATCATATGCATTTTACGCTTCTTGCATCATATATTTCCTAATGATCAATATATGAGCGAACCAAATCAAAGAGGTGCATCTTTTAAAATTCTATTTTATATGGTGGATTATATTTCAAATCTTCAAATGTAAAGTTCATCTCTTTTATTGTGTTATGATGGATATTGCAATAAATGTTCATATGTCCTTTTAGATAACTTGCATTTGTTACTTGATTAATTACAAGGTTTTATGCAAGAATGCACTTGTAAAAATTTAAAGCACGTTTGTACAAATATTATTATTATTATTATTATTTGTATAAGAGGTGGTACTAGAAAATGACAACATAAATTTGGAAGGTTTCTTTTGTAGACAACCAATTTAAATTTGGAAGGTCTTTTTTGTAGACAACCAATTTAAATTTGGAAGGTCTCCTTTGTAGACAACCAATTTGTAACCTCTTATAATAGAAGAATTTTAAAAAATTATGCATATGAATTATGAAGTATGAAATATATTGTTCTCTTGAATGCTCTGCATGTATCTATTATTAATTTCATTCATGTATGTACAAATGCATAACTGTAGAATTTTAGTTCCACATTAGTTTGAAATGTTCAGATATTAAGGTCAAATCCTAATCTGCACAAACACTATGTGTTTACATCTTCAGACATAGACTATGATCTTTTATGATCATAGACCATGACCTAATGACAATTTCAAACAATATGATGGACTAATTACAAAATAAAAACTTGATAAATAAATACAACGCCTGCTAGGCAAAGTTGTGATTCTAGACTTTGTAAAGTCTAAAAAAAGAATCTTGCTGACCCTTTGACAAATGGTCTATCCAGGAGTATGGTTCTGGATTCATCGAGGGAGTTGGGGTTAAGCCCATAAGAGAGGTCACTGACAGTGGGAACCCAACCCTTATTGGAGATTTAGTCCCAATGTTGGTTCAATGTGGTAGAAACAAGCTGGACAAGTGACACTCGTGTGGAGCATTGACCCAGATATATTAATATATCACTATGTAGCTTGTGCTACTACCCCTTCTCTATGATGACGATGCTCTTATGATACAGCTGGCTAGGCTGAGTTTTACTCTTAAAAAATCCAACGTGTGTATTATGAGGGGTATTAAATATACAGTTGTAGTACCATTTGAGGACTTACATACGTGAGAGGAACCGTGATGGCCGCGGTTAGGGGAGCTAGGTTAATCCCTAAAAACTCTCATGAGTCGGTTATTGTGAGCGATGGTCTTTGACGCTCTCCCGCTTTACTTAATAGATGAAGACGTATTGTGTGTGTTTTTATCAATACCTGATTCAAGGGGCCTAATTCAAGGCCTAGTTCATTATGTCCCTTAGGTGGCGATAAACTCACTAAGAAAAGGTTCAAAGCCGGAAGCTACCTCTCCCGAACTCACGATACGAAAGGTTGCCCAACCTATAATTGTTTTATGATTTTATGATTTATTTATTGTTTTTTGAGTTTTCAGTCAATATTGCCTTTTTGGGGGGACTGTTGGATATTTTATTAGAAAAAGGCAATTTTGCCTTCATGAATAATAATAAATATTGTAATTAAAACATGCAATTAAAACTTTGGTAATGGTTATGCAATTATGGCTAATGTTACCGAATTTATTGAGGGGTTTTGTAACGGTTTTCTAAAAGCCTATATATACGGCCTTTCTCTTCTCGGAAAAACAATAAGAAAAATAACAAGTCTCTTCTCTCCTCTTCATATTATTTCTTCATAGTATTGGTTTTGTTTTTGGGCAAGTTTCTTCATCTGAGCAGAAGCTCTGTACTCTCGCCCGAGTACAGAGGCCGGTCGATTCCGGGGGTTTTATCGCTAGGGAAGAGGGGATCATCTGCGCCAAGGCGATAGGCGAGTCCTCAATCTTCTAGGGCAGTGATTACACGACTGCTCCCGTCAGGCCTGTTTTTTCTAACCTAAAAGATTTTATTTTGGATTTAATTTCATGCTATAATCTTTATTATTTGATTTAATTTTCCAACAGATGATGCCTACAAAAATATCACTTAGTAAAGGGCATAATCTCATAAAAAATTCCCTAGATTTTCGTACCATATGAACAATAATACAAGAAATCTGCGTCCCTGAAGATGCATAAAAAACATCTTCATTCTCTAACACCACAAAAAGAGCAAACCCAACAATCAATTTCATCATACTCAAACCCACAAAAAAACAAAAACAAAAAAACAAAAAAAGGTAACCTGCTTTGAAACAGAGAGAGGAGACTGGTTCTTTGGCGACGTCGATGGTAAAGATGACATCTTTGCATCAGAGATCGAACAAGCAGATGCAGCCGTCCTCGACGACGGAGGCCAAGATGCCGGGGCGAGAGCAGGCGGCCGATGCAGAGGGTGGAGGCGTCAGAGGGAGCGGATTCTTAGGAAATTAGGTTTTGAGATGAGGGATTTGAGGGGATGAAGACGACCACGATGAGATGAAGGATTTGAGGTGGATTCTTGGGAGTCTGAGATGATGGATTTGAGAGATTTATGCCCTGTTTGGATGGAGGGTAGAGAGGGGGGGGGGGGGGGGGCTATCCAAAATCTTCAAATTTGGAGAGTGGAACCTCTCCAACCACTCACCAAATTTGGAGATCTCTAAATTTGGGGGTGGGGAGAAAATATGGAGGGTCTCTCCATAACCCTATTCATGATTTTTTAATTACAATTTTGCCATTTTTAACTATTTGATTTCTTAAAAATTACCACTTTGCCATCCTTCTTAATAATTTAAATTAGATGTTTAATTTCAAATAAATATAATTAAAAAATTATTAATTTAATATTTGAAATCATTATATATTTGGAAAGGGCTCATTGAGATCTTTAAAATGAAACTAAGATTAATTTATTTTAGTATTATTATAAAATTATTAATGTTTAAATTAAATAAATAAATATCAGACATGAAATTTTAAATACGGGGATCTATTTAACTTGCGACCTATGGTATGTTGTATTAGAGGTTAATATTTGCTTTCTTGTTCTATCGATGTATGTTTTCACTGTTATTTCAGAATTTCTTCTTTTTTAATACGTTGTATTACAGTATTAATATTAGGTTCATTTTAAAGCTCTCATCGACACCTTTATAATGTTATAATTTTTTTCCCAAATAAATTATTAACAATAAAATTATTAAAGTAAACTATATCCAACATTCTTTAATTTATATGGCTTTTTTGACAAAAAAAATAAAAAGAAAAACATTTGGAGAGTGTGGGTTGGAGCAACCCTCCAAATTTCACCCTCCAAATTAGAATATTCCTAGAATATTCCAATTTGGAGGGCCAAATTTGGAGGGTATGGTTGGAGATGCCCTTAGAGTCAGAATTTTTGGGGGGAAATTGGGGGGGGTGTTTGAGAGGCGCGGGTGTTTGAGAGTCGGTTGAAATTTTTGGGGGGGAATTTTTGGTTAACAAAGAGAAGGGAGAATGAGAGATAATTTATTTTAAAAAAACAATAATTAAAACACCCAAACAGTTTAACCTATTTGTGTTAAACATCTTCAACCGTTTGGGCTATTTTCATTTGTCCAAATGTACACGAAAACTGTTTGGGTTGTCCTATTTTGTACTAGTAAAGTGTCCTTTGTATCCTGAGACTGACTGATACGGGTGAAGACATCGTTTTGAAAAGCTTGCACCGCCGCCTGCATATCATATATCATAAAAACTAGAAACTTTGATGAGAAATTATTAAGAAGAGTCGAGGGCATAGTCAAAGTATCATGTGATATGATGCAAATCATAGCACACTCAAATACTTATGATTGATTCGGGCATAAGAAGTAGATCCTAAAAAGTGATCGTATATCTTCGATCTGTGATTCGCTGATGTCATCTCACATATTTTCTATAAAAATAAAGTGCTTTATTAGTATGTGCGATGATAATATATAAATAAAAAATAACATGATGATAATATCATAAATTAAAAATAATTCACCTTCTTCTCAACCTCCCACTCGATAATGAGAGTCATCCATTTGAGATGTCCCCGCATTATCTAACAAAACAATATATATGATATGAGCATATAAATTTATTAATTAAATAAATTTATACATTCAATAGATGAGGATCTATGTAAAAATAATCCACCTTCTTATCAACCTCCCACTCGATAAATAGAATTTTATTGAAACTATTTTCATCCATTTTTTAGTGATTAAATCTCATTTATCTCCTCTTAAATTCATTAATGATGCTTGCAGGCTCAAGTTGATCCGTAAATGAAGCCAAGAGTAGTAGAGCTCTTCGAATTTGCTAGCATAAAGAATAAAAAATAAATTTCAAAACTAACATAGAATTTCTAATTAATTGAAAAGAGCTTTGATAAGTTCTGGTAAATCATTAGCAAAATCAATATGGTTACATGTTCATAATGCGTATAACTAAAAATGATCTCCTCATTGGTCTCTCACAATTTTCTCATCATTTTTACTTTTCTTATCATTTTCTCTAAACTAATCAAAGATAAAGCCAAAAACTCACAAATATGAAATTATATATGCAATAATACAAATAATAACATGTGATCAATTTTTAAACAAATATTTAATAAACAAACGAATCGAATATACATCTAGTCAAATTCTAATCGTTAGCAAACTTGAATGTGTTAAATAAACTACTGAATCGAATATGACTGAATAGTTATTTGAATAATTATTGAACTATTTGTTAATTATTTGGTTCATTTACCTTCCTAGATGTGTTAGCAATTTATATAATTTGGTGGACTAATTTTAAAATATTATAGATTTGAGGGACTAATATTAAAATAATTCGTATTTTTTTGTGGGGGCTACTCATTAATAATGGGATAATCAATCACTAATGTTAAATTTTTTATGATGGGTACATTAGCATTAGCGACGAAAAGCATCCGTCGCCAATAAGTATTGGCGACGGATGCTTTTATTGGTGACGAATACGATCTATCGTCAATAAGTATTGCCGACGGATCGCATCTGTTGCCAATACTTATTGGCGACGGATCGCATCCGTCACCAATATTTTTCCATCGCTAATACTTAATGGTGATGGAAAAACGTTGGCGACGACCAAAACCCGTTGCCGATGCAAACATTGGAGACGAGGTATTGGCGACGGGGCTATTCTCATCGCTAATGTTTGTATTAGCGATGGATTTCAAATTCATCACCAATACCCCATCGTCAATACCCAGTTTTCTACTAGTGTATAAAGAATTAACAGAAATTTTTTGAATATTACAAATAGTTCCCTCAAAATACAAAAAACTTATATACAATCCCTTTTAAAATCTAAAAACTAGGAACAACCTCCTAACAAATCTGAAAATGACATAGAACCCTGCAAATAATAAACAATAATAATTAAAGGTTTTCTATCAAATGAGATAGAACCCTGCAAATAATAAACAATAATAATTAAAGGTTTTCTATCAAAAGTTATTGGGGGCTATGTGAAAAAACTAAAAAATTCCATTTTCTTATTTTGTATTTCTGTTAAGAAAGAAAAAAAACACCCCAACTCAAGTTATTTACTTTTGAAGAAGAAGCAGCAGTCAGAAAAAAATCAATATAGTTGAAATTCTTTAATGGAAGTAATTTCAATTTTTATAAGCAAAACTGTAACTAAAAAAGAAATTCATAATGAATAAACAATTATATATGAGAATCAAAAACCAAATCAAACCGTCCGAGCACGACCATAACGCCTGTTGTGTATAAAGAGAAATTGGTGAGGCACAAAAAATTGACATGTGTGATATCATAAGGCACAAAAATTTGGCATACATCATATCATAAGTTCTAACCTATCCTATTAGTGTCACGCTCCGCTTCCCAAAATACCAGGGAATCAGAACGTGAACAAGCCCGCGACGTATTAGACTGAGGAGAGATAAGTGCTAGACCTCTTCTTCTCAATCTAATACGCTAAGCGTCTGGAAATAAAACAATGTGAAGTCACAGGTCCCCGATCACAGATAGCAAGAATATAATGAACAACACAATACAGAAAGATCCATATCACAAATATAATATCATCCAAGAGATCACATTCGGGTCAACATGCCCTTATACAAGACTATCTGAACGAAATACTGAAAATATAAAATACAATGATCCAGCGGAAAGAAATGCTATAAAAAGAAAACTAAGATCAAATAACTAAGCTTCAGCTTCTTCTGCTACACCGTCTTCAAAGTACTCCTGCTGTGAATCCTCTGGCTCCTGCTCAACCTGCTCTTCTCCTAAGTCTGACGTACACCCAGAAAAAATAGGTGTACGACAGGTGCATGACGCACGGCAAGATCCCACTCGGAAAAATAATAATACAGTCGAATGACCAATGCAATGACAGTAATAATAAATAGAAACATGCAGCTGAAATACTAACAAGCTAGATGCAATCCATCACTAGAGTATAACGGTCATAAGAATCCATAATCATATGCGTAACAAGGACATACCCCTAGATAGAATTAATACTTAAAAATCTATAACTCGAGACGTAGTACATCGAGCGAAATAATCCAAACAAGGAAACCCTCATGTATATACCATATGTCTCAAATTGTAGATAATTAAATATTAATCCTAATCTAGGTATGGAAAGAAATATAACTGGTTCACATCTCACGAGAACCCATAAACATGCAAACAACAAAGTCATGTAGCTAATCATCCTATATCAAGTCACTGGTCTACCTCTCACATATAGTCAAAACTCATACTCACGAATAACCGGTTGTTCACAAATCATCCACACATAACGATTCACTGCCCCCTCAGACCCACTCCAGCGCTACACAGGAATATCGCTGGTGCGAGCCTGGAAATAATCAACAATCACATCACCTCAGACCCACCCTGTAGGCATCGAAAATTGCCGATAGGTCCCCGAACACAACTCAATGTTAACGAGCGACGATTGAACGTCACTACCCAGCTCACAAGAATTCAAACGACGTCGGTGAGCGATTGAAGCCAAGCGACGGACTACGTGAGCCGACAGAATGTCAGAATCACGGGGATACGGATTGACCGAAAACCCCGCGACCACCGCAATTGGGCCAACGCCCACCATGCCCCGATCACCCCACGAATAATCCAACCATCGGGGCCTACAGAGCTCGCCGTCACGATTCCAACGCATCCGAAATCACTCAAATCCGAGCTCGGACGAAAAGTCAACGGCAGGACAACGGCGGAATACCCGGTAGCGTCTCGGATGACATGAAACACCCCGGGGGTGTCTAAAAAAATCCGAGACACCCCAAAGGTGTCTCGGAAAAACCAAGACACCCCAGGGGTGTCTCGGATTTCTTGAGACACCCCATGGGGTGTCCTTAGCCATTTCAGCCCCCCCCTCCTTGTTTCCTATAAATAGGCCCTCTAGGCCTCCATTCTCTTGGCTTGGATTTTTGGAGAGGAATTTCTGGTCTTGTGTTTAACCTCGAGATCTGAAATTTCTGAGAAGAGCAGCGAAGCCCTGCCGGATCGAGGAGTGAGATTCTGCACCAGTCCCCCTTCATTCACCTCTCTCATCCTTAGTGTTGCCCATTAGCGGTGACCACTAAGAAGAGCTAGTGCCTCGTTTAACCGAGACATAAGCTTTACACTTCTGAGATCTCACGCGGATCGACGAAGTTCTGTTTCTGAATCCCCCGCGGATAGACGAAACTCTGCCGGATTTTACCGGATTAGATCTTGAAGAGTCGGCGGTCCACGGATATCAACATCCCCGTCACAGGCCAACAACCCACGCAAGCGAGACCGTACCAAACCGGGCTCTCGTGTTTATTTTCGTTTAAGTTGTACCCCTTTGTTTTCATTTTATACTGTTGTAACGATCGAAGTTGTAACAGATATCAAAGTAATGAAAACAGCAACTTTTACCGGAAACAAGCTGGCGACCACAGTGGGAGCCAACGATCTCGCCGCCGAGATCGTCGTGACGCAACCGGCCTTCAAGATCCGGGTGAATGAAGAGGTCGAATACGAGTTCGATCAGCAGAAGTTTGAAGAGTACCTCTCTTCCTCCTCCTCCAGATCCGCATCCCCGAACCGGTGCAAGAAGGCATCCTATTCTGAGAACGTTCGTGGGATTTCTAGCTCCAAGATCCAAGAGCCCGTTGCCGTCGCTGCCTTTGCACCGTGCAACGTTCCCGCGTCATCAACCTCAAAGGCGACGGATGATGCAACTCCGGTTCTGTCCAAAAGGGCCCGCCAAAGACGGCGTCAACGCCTTGCTCTACAACAAGCCAAAGCCGCTGAATCAACGGACGGGATCCACTACAACGAGGATCTAAAGTCCAGGTACCGCCAGGAGCAACAACGGCAAACCACCAACTCCTCCTCCGAAACTGAAGCGAACAAGTGGATTCGCGTGAAGAGGAATCGCTCCACCCTTGAGGAGCGAATCAAGAAGAGGCGGGCATTGCTCACACAAGCCCGACTCCTCCTAAAGAAGGCGGAGGAGATGCAGAAAGAAGAGGCGGCCACAAAGCCGTCTACAAGCAAGTGGGTGTGGTTGCCAAAGCCAAAACCAGCGTCTCAAGCACAAGGGGGTGGAGTTGCTGCCCGAATTCCTTCAAAACCAGATCCGGTGCCTTTAACGGAGCCAGGTAACAAAGGGGATCATTCAAAACCCAGGGTTCCTTTGAAGGGTCGCCTCGGTCCCTTACCGGTGAATCGAGGTAGAGTACCCATCAAGGAAAGACTGGGACCATTGAAAGGTCCCCAAGTTGCAAATCAGACTGGGGGTCGAATCAATCTCCCCAGGATAGATGATAAAGGGAAAGCCCCCATCACCGACCGCATTGAGTTGCAGGTCGAGGCACAAGAGCCCGTTCAGTTTCTACGCTCACAAAAGCGTAAACTTGAACGGGCCACTTTTGATAGAACTAACCAAGTGTTGCATTCCAAAAAGGAAACACACTCATCTGAGGATGAGAGTGTTTTACCAGGGAATATACACCAACACTCTATAGGTTGCTCCAGTTGTAAAGCTGATGAGTTGTACTATAGGGCTGGGGGTGTGGAAAAGCCCCAGAAGAAATTTGTGTAGGACATGGAGTCTCACTGCCCGTGCGCCAATATCATCAAAGCGGTGCTGTCGGGATGTCACTGTGCTCAAACCCCAAGGAGAGTTTCGGTGTTCGAGAGAATTTCCACACCGAGGCGCTCCCACAAGAAGAAGTTCGTCCGCCAAGAAGACGAATATCTAAGGGTGACGGCTAATATGACCGGCAGAGCGAGGTCAACGCAACCCTTCAACCGGGACCAGCTTGCCGAGATATCCCGATGCATGACGCGGTTGCGGACGGGAGCCATTGGCCGGAAGGACTACCGAAGGGTGCCGAAGGGGCTTTCTCTAGAAGAAGAGGCGTCGGATACTGATTCAGATTCCTGCTCGGCCGTAGCATCTGATGATACAGCATCGAGCGCGGGACAACCTTATGCATCGCTTATGATCAGCGCCGAACAAGTAAATAAGATACTTGAAAAGGCCCTGGCTAAGCAGAAAGAGGCCTTCAAAATCGAGATGGAAACGGCCATGCTACGGATGAGGGAAGAGCACGACCGACAAGTTCGCGCTCTATCTAATCAGCTCGGTGAATCCAGCCGTCGTAACCATGCTAACCAAGCAGGTAGTGATTCGGATGTGGATGAACCTCTCAATGCCGAGAACCATCCGGTTAACCAAAACGCTGGGGGTGGTAATACAGGGGGTGGCCCCGTTATCCCACCTTCAATTTGCCCAAGCTCCAGCACAAGCGTGGATGAGAAGATGAAAGATCTCGAGAGCAAGATTAACGCATTAATGTCTGCTCGAGAGATAAAGAAGACCGGCATTCCGTGTCCTTACCCGAAAGAGTGGGACTCGATTCCGTATCCGGCGAAGTTCAACCTGATCAACTTCACGCCGTTCGACGGAAGGGGCTCGCCCACTCAACATCTAATCTACTTCAAGTCCCACTTGGGCATAATCTCTGGCAATGAACCCTTGATGGTTCGGTCATTCGTCGGCACTCTTCGCGGAGCTGCCTTCGATTGGTACCGCCGTCTTAAGTTTGGAAGCATCAACAGTTGGGAGGACTTGGAGAGCATGTTCCTTACTCATTTCTTTGATAACGACGACGAGATATCCATCAGGACACTCTTCGATGAGAAACAAAAGAACGGAGAGTCGGTGGATACCTTCATCAAACGCTTCCGCAACAAGGCGATGAACTGCAAGGATCCCATCACGGAGGAGTTCATCTTGCAGACTTGTCATAACAACTTATCCATTAACATCTTGGATGTGATGGGAATAGAGCCGTCCGACACTTGGAAGGACTTGAGGGTTCGAGGAGAGCAAGCCGAGCGATTCCTCAAAAGGAAGAAGGCCGAGAGGAGCCAACCGATGGCTAATTCTCCAAACTCGAACTTCGCCTCTTGTGATGGGGGTGAAACATCTGCAGCGGTTGCTAATCAAACGTCGCAACAGCAAACCCGGAGGCAGCAAAAGACTTCGGATACGAGGCCTCAAAAAGAGTATTCCTTCAAGGACGAAGATGTTCCAGCCATCTTCAAATCCCTCCTGGACAACAACAAGATCAGGCTCCCACCTATTGCGAATCAGGAGGAAGCCGACGATATTGCGGATCCGAAGTACTGCGCATACCACAGGAGGATCCATCACCCAACCAAGGCGTGCTTTACACTCAAGGATAGCATCCAAACCTTGGTTGAAGCCGGCGTCATAACGCTAGGGTAAGCCAATCGAGAACGGCATTACTCCAAAGAGTACAAGAGTATAAACT
>BQKN01000115.1:52457-65259 GCA_022839385.1 Asparagus kiusianus | reverse complement strand
GTTTTTAAATCGTAGAAAATTGTAGAAATTCAAGAAAAATATAAATAATCTTTTAAAAATCATAATTAAATATTTTAAAATACCATAAAATAATTTTAACTAGTATAAAAATTCATGGTCCTTACAATTAGAATATGACATATGGACACCTAATCTTATATACACCTAAAAATTATCATTAAATTAAAATTATTAATAACTAAAAAGTTAATAATTAATATTGCATAATCCTTATCAGATTATAACTATCCATATTAAAAAAAGAAATCTCATAATCATATATTAAAATATCAATATTGTTATAGTGTTCTCACTCGCCTAAATACAAACTTATTGTCAAGCAATGAACATGTGTATTTCCGCATACAGTGCCTCAAGCACCTTGGCGGCCCAGGCCCAGCAGGAATCTCAACTTAGCCGACTCATCGAATCGATATCCTTTTAGGTCGACTCGAAAGGCGGTTCCAGTCGACCCTCTCATCGAAGATAACTCGCCAGGAGTCCACTCGACCACTTGTTCGATGCCTCATGAGGACGACTCGATGAGCGTTGCTTCTCAGTAAAGTTAAAGGACTGTTTCGCCTCGAGTCTCTCCTTCTTTGATATCGTGTTAGCATCACATTTAATGCTTGGCAGGTGCCATCATGACTCTAGCCCCGATAGTCTTCATGACTCATCAAACCACTTCAGCACCGTCATACCTTCGATCATTTCCCATTCAATGCCGAAATGATCCATCCCCCACTCACCAGTCAACACCTGTATAGTAGGTGCTGACACAGCCGTCAGACCACACTTCGCCACCTCCATCCTGTGCTCAATCGAAGTGACCAATCTACCCTTACATTCTAGGTATATATATATAGGTACTATTCTACCTTACAAAGGGTTGGAATCTTGATTTATAAATCTAATCCTTAAGCAATCACACTGCACACAAGAACTTTTAGTTCTTATTCACCCCACTTAAGTTCATCAGCTAACTTGATCGTTGGAGGTACAACGGGGGAACCTAACCCCTTCCGTTTACGAACTTCTACTTGTGCAGATTCATCTACCATGTTTAAAGAACCAGACATAAAGTCGGAGAAGAAAGCGCCCCCTCATCAATCCTCAACAAACCTATCTAAACACAGATATAATTGACTGTGTGATCACTAGTACATCAGCAAATATGAAAGAAAATACTTACATAGAAGCATCTCTACATAAAATCATGGGACTATGGGGGAGTCTTAAAAAACTACACCCCCTGCCCCCTCACCCTTCCTTTTTCCTCCCCTCAAGTTTGGGCATATTGTATGTAATCTCCTTCTACTATAAAACTTTTAGTTAACCTCCTCAAGTTTTCTCATTTAACCCCCCATAAAATACAATGCATGTCTAAGAAAACCCCTCCTCAACTATTTTAATTTGAAAACTCCCCTTAAATTTGAGCATATTGTATACCCCCTCAAGTTTAAAATTTTGAGAAACTACCATGAACTCTTCTTATTTCACACTCGAAAAGCTAATAGCGTTAGGTCTAGCTTGCCATAAGAAGGTGATTGACAAAAGATAAAAATACCCTCTCAACCTTAAAATTTTAATTACCTATTTTTTTAGTATAAGAGGAGAAATAACACTGTAAATTAATCAAGATCTTTTTATCCGGTTAAGGGCCTTTTTCTAAGTACATGTATTGATTTTCAAAATGGCATTTTGATTACTTTACATTTTTAAATGACATCAGGGGGGTTGGAGTGACAATTGTGAGACACTCCATAGTTATTTTTGGAATTTTTTTCCCTTTTTTGGGGGGTTGTCCCCCCCCCCCCCCCCCCCCCCCCCCCCCCCCCCCGATTCTATAATTTTTAAAGTAAAGTACAATTATCTATAATATGCCTAAACTTTAAAATAGTTTCGGGTAATTTTCTAAGACATCCATCATGTAATACTCACCGTATGAGCACGAGCAAAATACTTTATTTTGCAGAGAAGATTTAGTTATAATATATCTATAAACAGAGAGAAGAGTTGTACACATTATCATAAGTTATTATATGGTTTAAGGCATACGTTGGAAATTTGGCGGGAGGTTCTTATTCTGTACTCTATCGAATTCAGAGAATATACTTTCTCCATCCATGACTAAAAATATCAGCCCCCAGTCGCCTAATATTCTTATGATTTGAATGTTACATTTGCTCTTCATGATATTTCAAATGCTTCGTAGTCTTGATCAAGACTTTTCTCAGATGGACCAATTCTCTAAAGTAACTTTTACAATGACTTATTTAGTTATTCCCCGTTTTCTTTCTTTTCTAATTTAGAAAGAAGCCAATGAAGATATTTTTAGTGATGTGGACTATAAGAGGGTGTTTGTTTCACTCTTTTTATGGAATAGGAATAGGAATTAGATCTGACAGGGGTAAAGCTATAAATAAACGATTCTTTATGAATCCTATTCCTAATTTTGGTTCACAAAAATTTTATAGATTTTGAAATCTATAAAGTTAGAAAAGAGAGAGGGGAGGGGGGGGGGTATGGAAACCCAAATCCTATTGATTTGGGTGGAATTGGGTGAAAAAGTTGACACACCCCATACTTATTCCCTTTCTCTTTGTTTTTCGGAATCCGCCTTTTCACAAACCCTAGATCTTGTTTTCGGCTTCTCCCGCTAATCTTCTCCCGCCTCTTCGCAATCCTCTTCGCGCCTCTTCTCGAACCGTTCTTCGATTTCTTTTTCAAAGACGAGGTTCAGCGATAGTTGTCGGTGATCCCTGCTTGAACTTGTTACTCGATTGTTTGCTTCAATTTCTGTCGGTGGGTTCGGTGGGTTTGTTGGCTTCGGTGGGTTTGTTGGTTTGATTTCTAATTACCCCCTTGGCGGTTGAAGGTATAAAACTTTTCCATGTTTTTTGATGATTGTTTCTTTGTGCTTGATCTGATGATATCCATGCAACCTTTTGAACATGGATAATAGAATGTGCTAGTTTTGATAATTGATTGCATGTAGGGGATAATATCTTATGAATCTAGGGTTTTGTTATTGTGAACACACGTGAAGTCAGCGTGAAAAGATAAAGCAAATGTGGGAGGCTAAGAACCAATGGACAAATGAAGGCAGCAGCAGTAACCGCATGAAGAAATTAATCATGTGGGGGCCACATGCTTGGAGAAACCGGGTGAAGATCATTGTTCAGCGGACAAAAGCCGAGCCCACCCAATTACCCGAATATAGCCTATAAAAACCCTTTTGTTCTAGGGTTTCTTTGGTGCGGAAGGAGGTGTGCAAGGTGGGTCTTTGTTTCGGCTGCAGGAGAGAGTGCAGAAAGAAGCAAAGTTGGCGGCTGCAGCAAGTGGCAGAGAGCAAGGACAGACTTTGGCGGCTATTCACAGAGAAATACAAAGTCTTTTTTTGCAGTTGTTCTTTGATTTGTGCTCCCCCTTTGAGAGAGATATTTGTGTGAGGGATTTGAGAGTTTGTGAGAGGGTTTAGATTGAGTGATTGTAAACCCTAGTTGTGTTCTCTCCCTCTAATAGTAGATCTTCCCCCCCCCCCTCCTTGCCCCGTGGACGTAGGCAGTTTGCCGAACCACGTAAAAATTGGTTGTTTGAGTTTGTGGCCATTGTAATAGATTTAGGGTCCCTCGACGCGCAGTCCTAGAGCTGACGAGAGGAAGAGCAAATATCCCACTTTGATGGGGTATTAGGCTTCAAATTCTTGTTCCATTTGAGAAACAAGAATTCTTATCGATCTTTCTCTCTGATTGTACACCAGAAACTCTGCCGAAATTTTCGCTGCGCACAACAAGTGGTATCAGAGCTCGAGCTACGCTTGGGCTATTTGGAGGAGTAGATCAATTTGGAGGCTTGTCTAGGGCTTTGTTTGGTGATAAAGGTGGGATCTTTTGGTAAAGACTCTATCTTTCAGTTTTGGATCTATTCTTTGTTCGTTGGTGCGTAAGATGTCGGGGAAAGAAGGTGCTTCGGGTGTCGAGGGTGGTTCTTCTGGCGCGAAGACCATTCAGAGTTTGAATATCCACTCTATGAAGATAGATGTAAAGAAGTTTAATGGCACAAATAATTTTGGATTATGGAGATACGAGGTTTTGGATGCGTTGAACGCGCAGAATTTGGAGGATACATTGGAGTTAGATGGCAAGCCGGATGAGATTGAAGAGAAGGTTTGGAAGAAAATGAATCGAACGGCGTGTGGTGTGATTAGGTCTTGTTTGACTCAAGATTTAAAATATGATGTGATGAATGAGACTTCTGCAAAGAAGATTTGGGAGATTCTCGAAAGCAAGTATCTGACAAAGAGTGTTGAGAACCGCTTGCATTTGAAGATGAGACTTTATCGTTTCCAGTTGAAGAAGGGAACCTCCATTAGAGATCACATGAACCACTACACGAAGCTTCTTGCGGATTTGGCGAATGTGGATGTTATAATTGAAGATGAGGACAAGGCGTTGCTGTTGTTGAGTTCCTTGCCTGACGAGGAATATGAGACCTTCGTCCTTACTCTTATTAATGGGAAGGCATCACTTTCGTATAGTGAGGTCACTGCTGCATTGGTGAATTATCAGCTTCGAAAGAAGGATAAGGAGGCTTCAGTTGAGCCGGTAGCAGAGGCGTTGGTCGCAAGAGGAAAGGGTCCAAATCGAAAGAATTGGAAGTCACAGTCTAGAATTGGAAAAGATCAGTGTGCTTGGTGCAAGGAGACTGATCATTGGAAGAAAGACTGCCCAAAGCTCGACGAATGGGTGAAGAATAAGCAGAAGGGAAAAGGGAAGCAACCATCATCAGAAGCAAACATTGTATCGGATGGTAATAATTCTGACTCTTCTATCTATTCGCTTTCTATCAGTCCGAAAGATAGCTATTCGGAGGAATCCGAGTGGATGTTGGATAGTGGTGCGACCTATCATGTGTGCCCTAGAAGGGAATGGTTCTCCAGTTTTGAGAAGCTGGTGGATAGTGGTGTGGTGTACATGACTGATAACCGTGCATGCCAGATCCTTGGGATAAGAAGAATTCGCATAAAGATGTTTGACGGGACTGTTAGGGAGTTAAATGATGTGAGATATGTTCCTTCTTTGAGGAAGAACTTGATCTCGATTGGAGCTTTGGTTGGAGAGGGTCTGAAGGTTCGTGTTGAGGACATGGTTCTCGAGATCGTGGAAGACTCTCGGATTGTGATGAAGGGCGTCAGGAGGAATAACCTGTATTACTTGACTGGAAGTATAGTGGCAGGTGGAGAGCTGACGACTTCTGTTGATTCGACTAGACTGTGGCATTTGGGGCTTGGCCATTCCAGTATTGATTCCTCGCATAGATTGAAAGAGGGTGCGAAGACCTACAGTTTGAAGTCCAGTGAACATGTTGATGTGAGCAAGAAGACCGAGGTGAAGTGTGGCACCTCTATTCACAGTGCTAAGGGTCGTTCTAGAGGAGTTCACGTGGATGTTTGGGGGCCTTCCAAGGGGGCATCATTGGGAGGTAATAGGTGTTTGGTTTCCTTTGTTGGTGACTGTTCTAGGCGTGTTTGGGTTGCAACCAAATCCCCATTGGAGAAAGTCCTAGTAGTCTCTAACAGTTTGAAGAAGTGTGTGATAGACAGAAAGGTGAAGGTACTCCATTCTGGTGGGAGGTACAAGATGAACCTATTTCTGTATTGGAGCCGAGCTCACGGCATTTCGAGACACTTCGTTGGAAAGGAAATCTTGGGGCAACTAGATAGGGTGACAAATTTGGAGAACTGTGCCTTGCTGGAGGAGGAACGGTGTTTGTGGTCGAGCAATGGTTTGCAGAAGAGGTTCTGGACAGAGGCTTCGACATATTTGGGTCATCCTATTGAAGAGTTGTCAACTGCTGTGATAGAAGGTAAAACACAATTGGGTGTTAGGTCTGGTAGTGTCACTTTGGTTGAGGCTTCGATGAGGAAGCCAATTGACTCTCAGCAGGTAAAGAGTTTTGAACAGACCTTAGAGGTATCGCAGCGGGTGGAGAGTGATGCTACTCCACATTGGGTAAAGATTAGTCCAGATCATTCTGCATTGGTTGGGATTCCAGCTGAGGTGACACAGCGTGGAAGTCATTTGGATTCGGATGCGGATGATGAGTTGGGTTTTGATTCGAGTGCAGCTGATAGATGTAGCTTAGATATGGTCATTGGTTCACCTCAGGTGGAGGTGTTTGAGGCCATTGGAGGTGCTATCAGTCGCAGACTTGATCGTGATGTTGGAGAAGGGTTGCGAACTCTTCTAGTGGATTGAGGCCTTTGGAGGCCATTTGGGTGAACTACGTTCGGCTTGATTCCTTGGGCAAGAGGATACGTAGGCAGTCTTATGATGCAGCCGGGTTGGATTTTGATGGGGGTGAGATCGATTTGGTGAGTTGATACTGACATTTGGAGAGTGTTTGCATTCTTATTTGGGTTCTCGACTTGTTATGGATTGAGTCTGTTGTCGTGAATTGTTTCACAGTGTACTGGACACAACAAGTGAGGCATTTGGTTTGGTTGGTGTCGGCTCAGTTTTGGGAAAACTTCACCGAGGTGGAGAATTGTGAACACACGTGAAGTCAGCGTGAAAAGATAAAGCAAACGTGGGAGGCTAAGAACCAATGGACAAATGAAGGTAGCAGCAGTAACCGCGTGAAGAAATTAATCATGTGGGGGCCACATGCTTGGAGAAACCGGGTGAAGATCATTGTTCAGCGGACAAAAGCCGAGCCCACCCAATTACCCGAATATAGCCTATAAAAACCCTTTTGTTCTAGGGTTTCTTTGGTGCGGAAGGAGGTGTGCAAGGTGGGTCTTTATTTCGGCTGCAGGAGAGAGTGCAGAAAGAAGCAAAGTTGGCGGCTGCAGCAAGTGGCAGAGAGCAAGGACAGACTTTGGCGGCTATTCACAGAGAAATACAAAGTCTTTTTTTGCAGTTGTTCTTTGATTTGTGCTCCCCCTTTGAGAGAGATATTTGTGTGAGGGATTTGAGAGTTTGTGAGAGGGTTTAGATTGAGTGATTGTAAACCCTGGTTGTGTTCTCTCCCTCTAATAGTAGATCTCCCCCCCCTCCTTACCCCGTGGACGTAGGCAGTTTGCCGAACCACGTAAAAATTGGTTGTTTGAGTTTATGGCCATTGTAATAGATTTAGGGTCCCTCGACGCGCAGTCCTAGAGCTGACGAGAGGAAGAGCAAATATCCCACTTTGATGGGGTATTAGGCTTCAAATTCTTGTTCCCTTTGAGAAACAAGAATTCTTATCGATCTTTCTCTCTGATTGTGCACCAGAAACTCTGCCGAAATTTCCGCTGCGCACAACAGTTATTAGTTGATTAATGATTTCCTTTTTCCTGGATTATTTGTTAAATATGCATTGCAAATGATTAAACTCATGGAATGAAAACCTTAATTTTATTTGTGGTTCATCCATCCTTGAAATGGGGCATCATACTTTATTTTATTCACATGATATATAGTGGTAAAGTCCGTTCTGGTGAATAATTGTGTTATTTAATTCATATGTTAATGTATTGGTTGTGAACATCAGCTTTGGGTGTCTATGATTCTCATCTAGAGTTTTTATATTAGGGATTGATTTTTAGTTTTATTATTTCTATCATTTTTTTTGTTGTATGTTTTTTTACATTTATAGATCTGATACCCTTATCATGTCAGGTTTTTGCTAGTACTTTTGTTGAATTTTATAGAGTTTATATCCTAGAGATTGCAATATATGAATTAGTTGTTTCATTATGAAAATAGATTTGTGGATATTTAGATATTTTGTTTTAAGATTTTAATATATGTATTAGTTATTTAATTATTTTTAATCTTTAATAAGTGAAAATATTAAGTTCTAAATGTATGCTAATTTTACAATGGATGTAGATGGATAACATAGCTGAAGAACAATTAAAGAAGATGTATGCTAATACAAGTGTTTCTTCCATGGTCACAATAATAACTTGTCTTCTGAGAATGCGTGTTAAACGCAAGACAATTTCTATTTGTACGATGGAAGAAAAGATCAAAAAATATATATTGCAGAGAATCTCACTTCAAACATGTATTGGAAGGCTATAACGATAGTTGTATGTCTTATATTAGAATGAGACCGATGGACATTTTTAAACTTGCTAAAATAATGAAAGCAAATGGTTTATTAAAGGATACAAGACATGTTCAAGTCGAAGAACAGCGCACTATGTTCCTAAGTATACTGGGTCATAAAACTAAAAATAGAATAATAAGGAGTGAGTTCATAAGATCGGTTTTGTTGCTATGTATATGTCGGTTTTGTTGTTATGTTGTTGTCAGTTTTGTTGCTCATAGATGAGCTTGTGTTGCTCGTTTTGTCCGGTTTTGTTGTTGTCGGTTTTGTTGCTATGTTGTTGTCAGTTTTGTTGCTCATACATGAACTTGTGTTGCTCGTTTTGTGCGATTTTGTTGCTGCCGGATGGAGCTTGTGAAGCTCCTTTGGTAATCTCGTTTTTGGCATTTATCCATAGCTTGTGAAGCTCCTATAAATTAGCTATGTTGCTGTCGGTTTTGATGGTCATACACGAGCTTGTGTTGCTCATTTTGTGTGGTTTTGTTGCTGTCGGATGGAGCTTGTGAAGCTCATTTGGTTTGGCTTTGTTGTTGTCGGTTTTGATGGTCATACATGAGCTTGTGTTGCTCGTTTTGTGTGGTTTTGTTGCTATCGGTTATGTTGCTGTCGGTTTTGGTTCTGTCGGTTGATAAATTGCTGGAGATTGTGATGCTCCATACTTGAAATTTGGCAATGATGATTAGTATTTACTGAGAATACAATCTAACTTGTAACGTTTATTATGTTCACATGAGGCACTATGTGATGAGATTGTATCCTACATTGAAATGACAATGTCTAGGTGAGACAATTCATCATTAGAATGTAATCTACAATAAACATGTAAGTTATAGGCGGGGCATTCAATTTTGACAAATTGACCTATTCATGAGCCGTACAATATCAACTATATTTTTAATGATAGTTTACTCAATTCCAATAAAAATTTTCATTACTATCAATAGTTTTTGCAAGTACAAGTGCATGACATGCGTTTTACAATAATTAAAATAATATAAAATATCACTACTAAAATTACTGAAAATTTCCAAGCTAGTAGTTGTTTTTCGACAAGTTTCAATCCTTCCTTCACTCTTTGATTTCAAAAAATACTTATCTCCGAACCTATTTTCTTTGACAACCTTGGTTGCTTATTTCTCCTCCTTTATGAGCCCATTTAAAAAAATATATATTCTTTATTTGGGTATTTTGCACACCCCTAATAATACCTCCATTTATTTTTACCATTCTTGCACATTTTCATGGGTGTTTGGAGATTGCAATCGCACCAAACTTTAAAATTTTTAGGGTATTTTTTTGATATCATATTGATGGAGGGGAGGAAACTTGCAAACTATGAAAATTTTAAAAAAAGTGGTAAGAATGAGGGATACATTGACACCATGAGCCATCAATCCACATTTATAGTCTCCAAGGCCTTAGAACTAGTCGTTGCTACAGTATTTTTTCGGTTTTGAATTTTGATAAACGGGTAAGATTACCCAAACTTCTTACTTAAATATTTTGTCCACTAGTGAATGGTAAGAATACCTAAGATGTTTTCACCATTTATCCCAAAAATTTCTCATTCCAAACCAAACTAAAAATTAGGAATTGGAGAGTTTCTATAAAGTTAGATTCTATTTTTTTAATGTTATGAAACAAACATAGAAAGGAAAATAAAAAGGATTTCATGTCAGCATAAAATTATCCTCAAATTTTTTATAGATTAGGTAAGAATCCATAAAAAATATCATTTTTCTAATCCTATTCTTGCTTACTATTGAACCAAACACACCCTAATGGAACGCTTGAGGTATGTAAGGATTTGGCTTAATACTTGCCTTATATCTTAGGAAGATCAAATAGAAATAAAACGTTTCATATGAATATAGAAATAATAGGATTGTCAAATTATGTTACACGCACTTGCATTGACTAAAATAACTAAAAATCAGTGCCATATCATCAAATTAATTGAATTCAACTCATAAAATATAGATCATTTTGCACTCTCATCAAGACAAACACTTGATTTGTAATGAAAATGTAATTCGTGAAACAAACTATGGAAATATCATAACTTATGCAGCTAACGAAACATTGCAATTTTTTGGATGTGCGGATGCATTTCCTACAGTAAAAGCAAATATCCAAACGGGTTTGACGATTATTTGCAATAAATGCATTATTAAGAAGTTGATATATAGTCAGTGGTGGAACCATAGCGATGGGTGGGGGTCCTTGCCCCCAACCCCCTCCAAAACCCCTCAAAAAAAAAAAGAAAAAAAAAAAAACTTTTCATCCTTGGTCCTTTGTCCCTTTTAGCATCTTAGATCTTCATGGTTTGAAATTAGTCCCTCAATCGCTAGCCTGAAATTACTATAAGTTTCCCTTAAATTCTTAAGCTAGTTAATTTATTGGCACCTAAAAATAATATCATTAAACTTGCTTCTAAGTCCCCAAACCCCGACGAATAATTGTTTTAAATTAACCATAAGAACTTGGGGGAACAAATGACAATTTCAACGATTTGGGAGACTAATTTTTAAATAACTTCAAATGTGAGGAACCTAATAGCAACTCTAATGATTTAATGATCTTTCCATCTGAGATCTAATTGAAAGTCTTTAAATTGCAATAACAAGGATGCGTGCGCTTAAAAAAAGAAGAAAAAAAAAAAGCCGCGGTCACATCGCTCAAGCCAAAATGTAATCATTCCGACCTAGAAAAAGTTAATCTAGGTAAAAGACCAAAAGTCTAAAAGCCGTAAGTTCGGGACCTAAACGAGACATCTATACTCGTCGTGAGGGTTCGCTTTCTATGCTTCAATGATAATAATAACTAATGGGAGTGGATGCCTCGTGTCCCAAATGTGACTTCGTGAGAGCACCCTCGTACCCTGTGAGAACTCCGATTGAGCGACGTTATTAGAAAGATTAAACATTAATGTCACCTCATCAAGTCATTTTAGTTGAAGTAAAATCACAAAATGTAGATTATTTTACAATTTTGGATAGGATAGATTACATTAAACCCTCAAGCTTTCGGCGTTTTGCGGTAAACCCCCAAAACTTTTAAAATCTTAATAAATCCCTAATAACTTTTGGAACTGAGAAAACCCTCAAGTACAAGTTTCGCTATATTTGGAGATAACCACCATAGTTTTGAAAAGAAAAGAAAAAACATTTAGAGGCATTTTATAAAGTTACTAGGGGTTTAGTTTAATTAATTTATCTAAAAGAAATTGGGGGTTTATCGCAAAAGTTACTAGGGGCTTACTGCAATTTTGAAAGATGTTGGTGGTTTACTACAAAATGTTTAAAGTTATTACGGGTTCACTGTAATATACCCTTTTGATTAAAAAAAACCCCCTCATTTCCAATGAAAATATATTTGCAACAAAATATACAAATTGAACTACTTTTGCAATTAAGTAGATGATGAATATGGATTTGAAAAAATATATCCTATAATAAAAAAAACAAGATATACAAACGACGGATATAAATTTAATTTCCTATAACGACAAATGTTGCATATAACATTTTCCACATGCAATGTTTGATGCATTCGATTGCAATATATCAAATAACCCCTAAATGAATTGACTTGATTGTGATTCACATTGTACATGATAAATATATTATCTTTTCAAATTGGATCCAGCTCAATCGATTGAGATGGCAATATCATACTCTCTTTAAAAACACGAGTTCGGGAAAATCTTTCTATGATCAATATTACCATTCACTATTTTAAATATTTCATTTATATCTTATTCTATCTTAATCATAATTACATCCTATCCTAATCCTACGTGCATTTAAAAAACAATATTAAAAACTATATAAAACATCTTTATAGTATTAGTTTGTTAATATAAAGAAATTATACGTAGCTAATGTACTATAAAATATATAAAGTATTGTAAAAAAACCTAAAAAGTTTAATAATTGCACAAAATACCCTAAAAAGTTTAAATTTATAAAAACTATCCTCACGTCTAAAAACTTAAAACAACAGTAGGCTCCGAAACTTGCAACACCTGAAATTCTAAAATTTCAAAACTTGCAAACCACATAGATGGATTCAATGGATTACTATAATGCACTTGAAAAATTCTGACAAAAACTATAAAAAACAAACATGAAATCAAGGATTTAACAGTAGGCTCCGAAGAAATTAAAAATTTTAATTAACACCATCAATGCCCCAAAATTTATAAAAACACCCTCAAAAGTTTAAATTATAAAAAACAATCCTAAAATTTAAAAAATTTGAATTTTTAAACAACAAAAGATGAATTCAAGAGATTACCCTCATGCACCTAAAAATTTAAAATTTGCAGCAATTAACCTCAAAGTTATAAAAGTTGTAGAAAAACTATTTTAAAAGTAAAAAAAATAAAAACTCTAAATTTTTAAAATTTATAACCAGCACACATCAAATATAGAAACTATTAGCAAACCGATGAAATTTTAAATTTTTAAAAAATAATATATAATTTTAATAATTGTAAAAAAGAGCCTCAAAATTTTAGAGTTATAAGAAATATCATAACATTTGAAAAGTATCACCGATACATAAAACATTAAAGTTACAACTACCAAACTTAAAAGTAATTTTTTTATAATGCTTCCAAAGTTTTAAAAATTCCAAATCACGTCGTAAAGGTTCAAAATCACAAAAAAGGGTTGAAATTTTAAAACTTGGCAAAGAA
>BQKN01000115.1:32956-47457 GCA_022839385.1 Asparagus kiusianus | reverse complement strand
AAAGTCTGTATTTCAAGAAGTTTGTGTTAAACATTAGAAATACATTCAACTTCTTTGTGGAGTTAAACGAGAAGATAAAATAATAACGAGCCTAGGAAAGATAACAGTGCAAAGAATACAACTCCAGCCTGATGTCATAATCGATGTAGATGATGAAGACACTATTTTATAATTGCCTAGGAAAAAGATAAATGTGAAGAAAGATTGATCTTAGCTCAATAAAAAAAATAAAATAGAAGGAATAAAATACAATATTTTCTGAATGTTTTATAGAATACTTTAATTGTTTTGAGTGAAATTAGGAATCTTTAGAAGGAAGTTTTATAAACTTTTTTCAGTACTTTTATTTGTTTATGTGGATGTATTTTTCATATAAAAGTATACTAGAGTTACCATTAATATTTAGTTTATAATTTTTATGATGTCTATTAATGATTAAGAATAAATTTTATATTCTCTTTTCTATCGTTTTAGTATAGTTTTAATCAATTATCTTGCCTTATTGGTTTTAAATATTCACCTTCCTTATATAACACCATTTTAATATTTTTACTTTTGTAATACTATACTTTCTCAAGTAAAGCTTGGGTTTATGTCAGTCCAACTAATATAAAAATTCAAATTACCTTCAGATTATATTTATTTTCTATCAATTCAAATATCAACATGAAATTTTAAATTAGGTATAGCCTATTTAAACAAACATCAAAAAAAATAAATAATCACAATGTTAAAGTTTAGAGACAAAAGTAAGCACACACTATTAAAATGGAACTGAATAACAAATTTTAGATAGAAAATAAGCAAAAAATAATTAATCATGATATCTAACTACGTGCATTACACATGTATAAAAACTAGTCTACCGAAATACACGAGAATAGGTCCAATAAATTCAAAACAAGAAAAATTAAAAGCCCATATCTTTATCCCTTTCATTCTCCCACGGTTGGTATAATGGTATTCCTTTCTTCTCTCTCCTCCTTCGCATTTGTTCGGCCACATGTTCTAAACAAAACTCAATTTCACTTTCGCTACTATCTAGCTGGAGAGAACCTATAAAGATGACCTCTCATTGTTTAAAAAGAATCTTTATTTTTAAAATTCCTTTTTTCAGCCCCCTCGCGCTTTATATTTCTGCAATTTACTCTGCCGCGTTTGAGTTTGAATCGAATATCTTGTGCCGTTTATAGTATTCTTACGCTAGACATAGGCTTTAGTTCCTTAAGTTATGCCAAATTATTTTTTAAAATAACATATTGATAAATTATCTGAAAGTCCAATCTAACTTTTCCCGTAAACTATGTTATTAAAGATGTAGCTATCATTATAATGGCAAATGCACTATTTTGTATCCTACAATTAGGGCTGTTCAAAAGGGTCGGGCCGGCGTGGCTCGGGCCGATCTGGATTTCCCAGTTCGGATTGGGAAAATGCCTAGCCCGAACCCGGACCCAGGGGCCAACCCGGGCTAGGCTCCGGACCGGCCCAGATTTTTTTGTATTTTTTATTTATTTGATTTTTTTGCTAAAATTTAATTTAATAAATTAGATTAATCTTATTATATTTATATAATTATTTATTACTATATACTCACATATTAGTATATAGCTATATATTATATGTAAATATATATAAGTATACATTAATGACCAAATCATACTATAATTATGTATAGTATATAGCAGAAATATATATGTAAGTACATACAAGTATATATTAATGACAATTTACACTTGAAAATATATATAGCCATGCATTAATGACAATATCATACAATAGTTATATATAAAAATATAAAAAATATATATAATACGTATATAATAAAAAACCGGGCCGGACTAGGCCCAAGTGAGGCTTCACCACCTCAGACTGGACCTGGGCCCAGAGCTCGGCCGACCATGATTTTCCGAGCCTTACCGGGCCCGACCGGGTGGGGGCGTAAAGCCCTTTTGCACACCCCTTCCTGCGATGCATGTCTGCTCCTTTGAAAAGACTATATTCTTTACCCTCGATCAAAATTATTATGTTAATGACACTCATAAATCGTTCTCTAATCTATTGGCGGTTAGCCCATTATTACTTTCTTTAATGAACTCAATTCTAAATAGGTGACTAACATTACATGAGCTTCATGTGCAGATTGGTAGTTCTAAGCTTATCTTCGAGGTGAAACAAAACAGTAAAAATAAATTGAAAACTGGAACAAGACTTTCAAACATAATATCGTTCTTACAAAATATTTTGATTATAGTTAACACCAGTTAAAAGTCCATATGTCCTACTGCAGTTAATCCGACAAAACAAGCCTTTTATGATCTGAATAAAATAAATTTTTTTTACTTCAATTTTCACGCTTTTAATATCTTAATCGTGGAATGAGGACACTTTATTTTTCTAAATTAACATAATGAACTGATTGTACAAAGGTATTTCCATCTGATATATATTTTGAATACGAACCTCACTTCTATCTCCAATTTAATATTATCATCAACCCAAGTTTATGCTAATAAACTAATCTAACTCACATTTAGTACTGTGGGATGGTACTTTTAACGTGAAAAAATAATGAACCCCCTCTTTCACACCGTTTTACATGTATTAAGAGCTAGCAAAATAATTTAAAGTAATAAGTAGTATTTGAATATACATATAGATGATAGGATTTTCTCTGCAAGCAGTATATTCGATGGAGAATTCGGATATTTGAGTCCAACCGTACCCCAAACCCGAAATGCCCCCCAAGTCACGTGCCTCTCACCCCCTAAAACAGACATAAAAAAAAAAATCAGCCCCCAATCTCCACAAACCCTAGGCCCTTCCAAATCACACCACGTATAGCCCTTTAACGGTCCAGATTAATCCGCTTCCTTCCCCGTCCTCTATAAATGTCTCCCCACCCTCGAAACCCTACCTCACGCATCGAAAACAAGGAAAGATCTCGAAGCCCTAACCGTCAGCAAATCCAATGGCATCCAACCCCAAGGTTTTCTTCGACATGACGGTCGGCGGCAATGACGCCGGCCGCATCGTGATGGAGCTCTTCGCCGACGTCGTCCCCCGCACCGCCGAGAACTTTCGCGCGCTCTGCACCGGCGAGAAGGGCACCGGCCGCTCCGGCAAGCCCCTCCACTACAAAGGCTCCGCCTTCCACCGCGTGATCCCCGGGTTCATGTGCCAGGGCGGCGACTTCACCGCCGGAAACGGCACCGGCGGCGAGTCGATCTACGGGGCCAAGTTCGCCGACGAGAACTTCGTCAAGAAGCACACCGGCCCCGGGATCCTCTCCATGGCCAACGCTGGGCCCGGGACCAACGGGTCCCAGTTCTTCATTTGCACCGAGAAGACCTCGTGGCTCGACGGGAAGCATGTCGTCTTCGGGCAGGTCGTGGAAGGGATGGAGGTCGTTAGGGCGATCGAGAAGGTTGGATCTCAGAGCGGGAGGACCTCGAAGCCCGTGGTGGTCAAGGACTGTGGCCAGCTTTAGGTGGTTTTGAGTTTGATGGGGGGCTTTTTAATGGCGGATTTAGGGGTTTGGGTGTTTGAAATAAGGGTCGGTTGTGTTCTGGGTCTCTCTGTTTGATTCGGGTCTTGTTCTAGTGTCTGTTTTCGTTTTCGTTTGGGATCTCTGGATCTTGGTATGGGTGTTTTTACGATCACGCTGATAAATAAATTTTAGTTTTTACTAATTGTTGTTGGGGGTCTGTCGATCCCTTCTTAAAATGTTTTTACTGTTTTCATTTGATATTTTGGTACGGCGCGTCTTACTTCTTGAAGATTTCTGTGCCATTGGTAATGGCGTTGAGCTGAAAAGGACGAAATGGATGAGGACCAATTAATTAAAAAAAATAAGGTGACGGTGATGCCTCAGCAGAGCCTTTTGACCGCGGGGCACCTACGCGAAATAAGATAAGGGAGTTCATTTTACCAGATTGCCCCCAGGAGAATTGCTTTTTTAACATCTTGCCCCTTATAAAAATATTGGTAGATGCTGTTGTTTGACTGTTTGTCAGTGGCATCGCGAGTGGTAGACTTTTTCATAATTCGGGGCAAAACAAAATTTACGAGCGGTAGAATTTATGTTGTAGGAGATGACCAGTTCATTTGTTAGGCAAATTTTGCAATGACGTGTCCAAGGCTTAGATAGAGTCGTATAGGATTCTCAATATTATTTATTGAAAATCGCTATTATCTTGTGACAGTGGATAGTGGGAATCCTACGATCCGGATCCCCAAATGCATGTTATTGTCCATAAACCAGACTAACGTATGCTTGCGTATATCTTGTATGTAGGCTTGTGTATGTCCTTACTCCTTAGTCAATTGTATTATAAATAATTACTATTATCAATTGTAATAATAATAATTATTATTATTATTACATTGATTGGTACTACGCAAGTACAAAAACATATCAACTCTTAAATTGTTGAACTTTGTGATTCTTGCACCGCATACAGTATCAGTAGGTACCACTTTCTAACCTTTTTCATAGAGAAAAAGGTATATATTTTATACAAATAAATACATATACGACAAAATTTCCTACTAAAGTCCAAATGCAGCTCGGCTTAATTTGTTCCCTCTACAGGCAGCGTACTCTTTACTTTCAAATTTGTTCAGCGTACCTCAAGCAATTGCACGGGCTTAGGTACGGTGCACCCGGCTTGAATACGTCTCACGAGATATCTCTATTGAACAAGAGACAATCTTATCCCATTTCCACCTTCCATTCGATCATTTCTCTCAAACTTGCAAGAATCATTTCATTGTCCGCTGAGAAATACTTTTATCATCACTTGACATATTCTGAAGTGAGCAAGGCTACAAAATGATCATTATTCTCAACATCCTTCAGTGACTCTATACTGCCTTTACAAACATGCCATGATAAGGAAGCTGTATCAAGCGGGCAAAACAAAGGAGGCAGTAAGAAAACACGATTACGTCGCTACAAAGCATGGGACAAGCTTACATTGCAATGCATTGAGACATCATGAAAACCAGATAAAGAGGCAGTATAAAAATGATTGCATTTCTGCCAGATGCCCTCTCGTATGACAAAGGCGAAGGCAAGCGATGGTAAGTGTTACTACAATGAATCCAATGAAATGTGAATGATAGTGGTGATAAGAATTTAAAGTCCTAAGGTAGATGGCTTGGCTTATTCTCCTGATTTTTTTTAATTAAAAAAAAAAACAAATTCTACTCCCATCAAACCAAAGTTCACAAAAACCTCAAGAAGTTTAGCCATTTGAAATAAACCAAAAACTTTGAAAATATCACTTAATCCCTAAAACTTTTTCAGCATCTGAAATAGATCCAGGAAAATGCAAAAGTTTTGGAGGTTAGGTGACATTTTTCAAAACTTTTTTGGGTCATATCAAAATGGGCCAAACTTCTTGGGGGCTTCATGAAATTTACCCCTCACTTAAGTCAGGGAAAGGCTCGATAAGTATTAACACGTTCAAGGAACTCCCAGTGACAGCGAGATGCTCACTCACTTATAGGTGCTTCTAACAGAAAACTCACTGGACCTGGTTTTTTGGATCTAAATTCCAAGGGTTGACCCTGTTAGATTATAGATTATAGATTCTAGATCCGACTTAAACCTATGTATTGAAAAATTCGTTGACATAAATAGAAAATATTAACTGTAAGTTAGCAGTCTAAGCCTCACATGCTGAGGCATTCTGATAGCTCAGAGGTTTTCTGTATTTGGGTTTACCACTGAGGGCAGTAGGAAAAAGATTGAACTACTATTTCTGCCAAATGCACAGACGAATCCAAGTGTTGAAGGTGTGACTACAATGAGTTCGACTGCACTCAATGATCATGATGGTGTGAATGAAATTGCTGATATGGATTTCAAGTTCTAAGCTAGATGGCTTTGTGTCCGCAAGGAAACATGTCTCTGTTGACTTGGCCTATGTTCTTTAAAATCTATTCGAAATAGTTCTATACCCATCAAAGCAAAGTTTTGAAAAGAGGTTTGTCCCCATTAGTCAGAGCAAAGCTCAATAATTTCTCACAAGTTCATGGAGCTCAGCGAGATGCTCACTGACCTGATCGTGACAGAAAACTCACTTGACCTGTTTTTTTGGATCTAAGTTGTGCATATAATAATGAATAGGCAAGGGTTGACCCGTTTTTGGATTATAAAGCTCAATACTTTCTCACAAGTTCAAGGAGCTCTTTGTGAGATGCTGACCTTGTAGGTGATTCCAACGGAAAACACAATCAACCTGTTTTCCTGGATCTAACATTCTAAACTGTTCACATAGTAATGAACATATAAGGGCAGACCTTCTTGGTTTATAAGTTCTAGATCTAACTACTAATCCCCTGTATTGAAAAATTCTTGACATCAATAGAAATATCAACTGTTGATTAGCAGTCTAATCCTTACCTGCTGAGGCATTCAGTTCATGCTCTCTTGTCAATTGCAATAACATTGTACCAGAAAGAACGGTTATGAATCCACATAATTCAGAAGCAATAGTGCTCAAACTTTGACCGTACCAATCCTGAACCACAGAATTTAAAGAAGTGCCATGAGTACACAAGTAGCAGCAAGTATAACTCTATAGCATTAAGATCAGAGACCATCATGTTTGAAGTCCCTGCATACCTTGAACATAATTCCACTTGCAACTATTGTCATAGTCGTAAACATGACATAATAGATTGGTGAGACCATAGCAGTATTGAAGGTGTCCAATGCCTGTCAGGTAGAACGCAATTATTAGGAACCGTTGCCAAGAGCTATAATACCAGTGCTCAAAATAAAACCAGCAAAAGGCTCCCCTTGCTGGTAACATCAAAGGAACAAAATGACAAATAAGACGCAAGAAGAAAGGAAGTGTATCAACTATCGTCAGGTATTTGAAAAACCGATATCTCTAAATCTGAACATATTCTAAAGTTTTTATTTTCTTCTTCCTCCTTTTTTTGTGAGTATTTGAATAATGCATATTGCATAGTCGTCAACATATTCTGGCATCAAAATAACTGAATAATGCATCAACTCCAAACCTGCCATCTAAAATATCTAGCATAAACGGAATTCCTAGAAGCTACACATTTGTGTATTAGTAAAAGTGCTCACTATCTCCTCAACTTTCCTCTGCAATGCATCGCAAGAGGAAAATTGAACTCGGATAGCACTTAGCTGGCCATGAAAAAGAGCAAGAGGGATTATATTTTTTGTCAGTTCTTTGACATAAGTTAATTGCTTTGTATTCACTATTTCACTCTTTAAAACTTTTATATATGAATAGAAAACGAACTTGAGTGTGTCTATATGTATTACACAACAAAAGAACTTATTACTGGCTCTGTTTAGGATATGGGATCAATACTTGCGTGTATGTTCCATTAATCATAGTGTAGGGAAAAAAAGTGTTAGTGGCCTAAAGTCTAGTGTTTCTATGAATAATCTAATTGTCAATGTCTCTCAATGTGGCCCAAAGTCTAGTGTGAACAATAGGGCTAAGTGCTAAGATTCTGGATATCCACTGTTGGTTCATAAGCCATCAAGTTAACTTTCAGGCAAAGAGATCATCTGAAACATCTAAACAAAACCAGAAGATACATTTAACAAGTGTAGGCTACAAAGGAATTAGTCAATAAGATAGTTTCTCGATGTGAAACTCAGTATCCATGACTGTAAATTCTGAAGTTCTGTCCGAGGAGCAAGGATAACATACAACAGAAGTAACTTTTGCCTGGTTGAGGTGTAAACGTCAGAAAGGCTAAAATCCAACAAATAAATATTACAGCATGCTCATTGCAGGGGTAATTAGCAAGAATCTACTAGGGCAATGCAATCTAAGACCTAAACAAAGGGATCAAAGATATTGTCATATTGATGTTTGATCTCCGACATAATTTGTATTTGCAAACCTTGTTTAGGTAATTCAATTGAGTGACAATGCATATGACTGCAACAGCAACAAAAAACCACGTCTGCGGATAAGCTATCTGACTAATTCCCTCCAAAGTAAGCTTTATTGCAACTCCAATAGCCTTTATGCTGACAATCTGGCATAAATCACAAAATATCTTTTAAAATGCATGATGAACAGAAAATTAACATCCATAAAAAATAAAACTTCACGACTTCTAATAGGGCAGCAGAAGCCTCAATACCGTCAGTGATCCCATCAAAGAACAGATGCTCAGATAAACTAAAATGTTTGTTTGCCCATAGCGTGGTTCAAAGTGTAAGATCAATGCCAATACAATCGCTATGGTAGCTGCAGAATAAAGCATAAACTCTGCAAATTGGACAGGTATAACATACTTAACACAGGTGCTTGACAACAGGAAATAAAAAAAAACCTAACACAGAGAAGTTTGCATGGAGCACCAGGTTGAGTAGCCAGAATCCATATTTCTTCAACAGAACCAGGAGAATGCTCCAGAGGTGCATGGATTACAATGACAACAGAACCGACTATGCAGGAGATACAGCCCAAAATACCCATCTTCTGTAGTCGTTCCTCCAGTAGGAAGTGTGACAAAACAGCACTGTGAAGTTCATCAAAGCATGGTCTCAGAACTACCTGGTAAAAATATATTCTACTTGATGAAAGCTCGAAACCTTTTCTTTTGTACATTACCTGATAATTATACTCAGTGCTCCAAGAGGAGTTACAAGAACTGCTGGAGCAAAGACATATGCTATGAAATTTGCAGCCTCTCCAAAAAGCACTGGTTGCAAGTAAGATTCAGGTTCCAGAAAATTCAATCAATTGAGTCTCAACTGACAAATTAGATTCATCAAATTACTGCCTAGCTTACTTGTTGTCATCCCAATCCACCATAGTGGCTCTAGTAGGTATGCATATCCTCCAAGCCCTAGATCATGGAAAGGAAATAAATAATGAGGAAATAAAGAAAGGTTCAGGTAATCATGAGGTGTATGAGAGATGTATGAGATCATGTTACAGAACTTGACAAGAGAGCTCCAAACTCTGCCATCCTCAAAGTGTGCACTGGAATTCATCCATTTAAAAAAGAATAAGGGGGTAAACTTACAGCTATTCATGCTAACTTGTGCCACAACTTTAACCATTCCATACTTGTTGACAGAACAATGGCCAATCCTAGTTATGTAATGTACTCCAAGCTCGACAAAGGACAAGTTACAGAGCTAAAGATGTAACTCATTTTATGTACTTTGGATTCAGTCTGTTGATCACATCATCATCATCATCATCCTCATCTATCAAGCCCCTTGCCCCCATAGAAGCTTAAGGTTGTTAGCAAGTCAAGTCTTGGACACTCAGTAGAAACAAGGCAAGATGACAAAAGGCCAAATCCAACAAGCTAAATGGTTTCAACTATTTATTATATTAAATTTCAATAGCGTAATTTAAATTTTAACGGAGTATACTAACAATATACATGGCATATGTACATCACTTTTGTTATAGCGACATAAGATTATGCTAGTAATCATGTATTTCTGCTGCACGTGTTTGTATCAAATAGTAATTCGTAATTTGGTTATGCTGGAATCCAGCCTTATCCCGTAGACAACAAAATACTTTTGGAGTCCAAATTCATAAAACTAAAATCAAGTCACCGACTACCACCCACAGGCAATCCTCTTGATGTTTGAAACTACATTCTCAAGTGCAACGCTCAACCAATACCTCCATTGTCATAAGACCCACAACCCGGCCAAACACAAGCCAATGTTCGATGACGCCGGCATAAATACATCCAGGTCAAGCATAACACCGTTAAACTCTCATGGCATGACAGTTAATTTGAGCCCTACCCAGGCTACCCTACTAATAATTCCGGCTACAAACAATCAGGAGTCAAATCTGCAACTTCAAAAATAAAAAAGGCACTAAATTCTCAAATATATTTTCCCCCCTCATCTCAGATAATATATCTTCATGTTTACTAGTTTGCAACGAACAAATATTTCCGTGTCTCAAAACCCTTGCACGGAGGATTTCGAGGGAAGATTAGCAGCGACAAAGTAGATCGATAGTAAACACATTAAGGACAGATCTAAAGCAATTAAAGGAATCAAATCAAGATCCAGGGTTTTTTGACAGCCGACCTGCGCGAGCGCCGTAAGCGGCGGCACGCCTGAGCCCCAGCTTCTTGAGGATGAAGCTGGAACCGATGAACGCGCTCGAGATCACGGCGAGGATCAGGCCTCTCGTGTTGTCCGACACCCTCATCTCCTCTTCTCGATCCTCTCTCCGTCTCTCTCGAAAGATAAAAAAAAACGAATTTTAAAAGCGTGAGATTCGATGAACAGAGACAAAGAGGGGATCGAATTGGTGTTCCCGCCAGCGAAATGAAAATTGAATTCGAATCCGACGCGGAGGGATAACGACAGAGGAAGAAGATGACGAGGGTTTCTGTCGGGATCTGCGGCGGCCGCTGCTGCTCGCAATCGAGTTCCCGATGCTCCGCAGGTGAACGGAACGGGACGGCCGACGGGACAAGTGGGGAGCGTGATATATAGCCGGCACGACTCACGAGACCGCACGTCTTTCACAGCGCGGCTGGCCGGTTCAGTCAACGCTATGAGATCTCTCACTGACAAATGGGGGCCACATTGGAAGTTTCGAATCCGGGTCTAGGTTGAGTTGTCAGCGTTGAATTTGAGGGGAGATGTTTGGTTTTGAAAGCTAGCAGAAGTTTGCTGGGATCAGGGTCTTGTGGTTGCATCAGTTTTTACCTAGAAGCTGTTCCCAAAAGATATCCCTACAAAATCATTTTGAGACTATATTGCGCCAAGCAGGATCTGTAACTGTAAGCTAGGTTTCAAATCTGAGATTGGTGCGAGATTTATTTTACGGAGTACTTACCGTGCTTAAAGAAAGGTCTCCTAGAAGAGACTTGCAATACCGGCTCTCAGAATTTGAGACTTGTATGAGCAAATTTCAAGATTTTGCAGGTTAAATACGAAATTATTGAAGACTTGAGAGACTGCTGCGTAAAAAATCCTTCTCATTGGAAGGGACACGTGGGCTGTGAAGGGCCTGGGTTTTCTAAGGCTCATGGCAAATTTTCTCAAGCGTGCCCTTTATACAAATTAAACAAATAAATAAATAAATTATCAATTAATTAATTTTATTAAAATTATAAGATTTTACAAAAGACAAGGAAAAACACTTTCGGGCCTCATTAAAACCTTGGTTGGGGAAAACCCAATGGGACAAAACCCCAAACGAAGGAAAAAGAGTACCCCAGATTGTAAACATTGCGTTAAAAAAAAAAAACTACATATTTGAGTCTACATGCTTCCTCCCAAATCTCCATAAGCATTTCTTGATTTGATCAATCTTCTTTTCATCATCCACAATTAATCGAAGCAAAGAATCATCACATGTACCTACAAAATAAAAATAGCAATGAAATCTCAACTACAAAACATCATTTAAAATGTCTTCTTGTTGCACTTTTAGATGCAAAATCATCAATTATACTATCATATTTAATGTTCTCTAACATATCCTTTTCAATGCATAATATCTCTAATCCATTTAGCCTATCTTGAGTCATGGTGGTCCGCAAGTAAGATTTCAATAATTTTAATTTAGAAAAACTTCTTTCAGCAGATGCCACAGTCACAGGTATAGTCAATAATATCCTATAAGCAACCATTACATTAGCAAACATATCCACACTCTTTACAAACTCAAAAAATTTAATGGATGTCCATGGTTTATCTGTTTCATATGCTTCTTTTGGTAACATCACTTGCAACACTTGTAATTCTGAAAATAAGTCTCTTGCATCAACATCGGAAACATCACCATGTTTTAAAGCATTTTCAAGATTCACACAAAAACTTTTCAATTCATTATCATCAAGCGAAGTCAATTTTGCAGCATCAAATAAGAACCCAAAAATAGATTCAAAACAATGCAATTGTTCAAACCTACTCTTTAATTCACCAAGAGCAATATCCACTATAACAAGAAAATAATCAGTTCTAAATGATTCTTCAGCTGATTGTTGTTCCCTATCACTATTGAAAACCTCATCAAAATGCCTTTTTCTATAAACTTGACGTTTTTTTGAAAATATAGGCTCAATTCCCATATCAAGGGAAATTTGTTTAGCATCAATCATGGCAGAAACAAACCCATTTATTCTATAGTTTTCAAAAAATAACACAAGTTATTCTAATTGTCTTACAACAGCATCAAGACGCATGTCTTCAGATTGTAACTTTTTACTAACTAAGTTAATCTTATGCAAAATGTCATGCCAAATAACCAAACTTAATATAAATTCAAAAATTGAAAGCTCTCTTGATGCTAAACTTTGAGCATTCCTACTCAATTTGGCATCTTTACTAATTTCTGTTAATTTAAATAAAGCTTCTCTAATTTGGGAAGCTTGAGATTTTATTGCTTTGACACTTTCAATGTGACTTACCCAACGTGTAGTTGAAAATGATTTCAAAGTCAAACCATCTATGTAATCAAGTAACACATTCCATCGTTTTGTTGAATTAGAGAATACTGTATATATGCATTGACATGCTCCAAAAAAAGATTTTGCTTTAACACATGAGTTGGCCATATTACAAACTATTAAGTTGAGATAATGAGAACCACATGGCATGTAAAATGCTCTAGGATTTATATCAAGTAATCTTTTTTGTATACCTAGATTTTTTTTCTTTCATATTAGAGCCATTATCATAACCTTGTCTCCTCACATCATCAATATTAAGTGTAAGGGACTCAATTACATTTTGTAATTCATTAAAAGTCCTAATCCAGATGTATCTTCTACATTTAGAAACTCTAAAAAGTACTCTTCTATATTTGTTGGAGTACTTGAAACATCTACACACCTCAATATTAAAGTCATTTGTTCTTTGTGACTTGCATCAGGAGTACAATCAAGAATGACAGAAAAATATTTAGCTGTTTTTTATTTTTTTTAATGATTGCATGTTTAACATTTGATGCTAAAATAGCTATCAACTCATTTTGAATTTTATGGCTAAGATAATGATAATGAATCTTCTTATCTTGAATAAGTCGAAAATGGTGTTGCATTACTGGATCAAACTCTGCAATCATTTCAAGTAGGCCTAAAAAGTTACCATTACCATCTTCATAAATTTTTTCATTTGTTCCACGAAAAGCTAAATTATGTATAGCAAGACATTTCACAACAGCAATGATTCTGATAATAACATGTTTCCAGTGTAGTGTATCTTTCTTGATTAGCTCTTGTAATTCTATATCAATTGTTTGATTTGTTTTCAATCTGATTTGCAATTCAACACAAGACCTCAAGTTAGTGAGGTGTTCAATACTGCTTTCATGTTGTCTAAGCTTCTCACCAAGATGTTTCCAATCTCCAATTCCTTCACTAGTTAACTGACTTCTAGAATTCATTGTTTTAAACAACTTACAACAGAAACAAAACACTTTATCCAACTCATTTGAGTACACTAGCCATTTTCGATCCTTAGTTTCCCCATTTGGTAACGTACGAAGATAATAATTTGAAGAAAAATGTCTATTATGTTCGTCCATGGGGAATTTGAGATTAGTTTCTCTTAGGGGACCTTTTTCTACAAGTAAATCTCTTATTTTTGCATCAAGATTATCCCAAACTCGTGGATCATAAATGTTCAAATCAAATCTTGTTTCGGGACATTCATTTTCATGGCAATGTTCATCAATATTTTCATTTTCATCAAGGAAAGGGTCATCACTATTTTCATTTTCATCTAGATCACCAATTTCTTCATTTACATCATTCTCATTTTCTACTAATTCTTCCAATTGAATTGGGTGTTCATATTCATTTGGTAAATCTTCATCTAAATTTTCAAGTGAAGCATTGATTTGTTTAACAAAATATTTATTCAAAGATCCTCTTAAACTTTGAGCAATTTCATTATTTTTTTCTTTTTTTTTGTCTCTTGAGATTTCCGAAAAGTTGTTTCTTAGGAAACATTTTTTAATTTTTCTAATAAACACTTAACAAAGAACAAAGAACAATAAAACCTGGATTTTGAGCATATGCTCTTCCACTTGAAACTTCCAATTATAAAGATCAAGAATCCCAGCCAATGTTTCTGTTGAATCAAATAATAAATAAGAAAAAGTTAAAAAGATATGTATTACAATTTACAAAATTTAAACTATTCAAGAACAAGTTAAAAAAAATTAGGGTTAACAGGTGCTGGAAAAAACATATGAGGATATATAAGTGCAACATAATTGAAACTATATGATTTTTAAGTACAATTAAGCTTAAAATATACTAAAAAAGTAACATACTAGCATAAAAGATACTAAAAAAAAGTAACATACTTATTATTCAATCTGATTTCTAATAATGCTTCCAAATGCCTTTATCACGCCTTATTCAAATTTCATTTGTTTTTATATTTCTGCTGAATATCTTTTTGCTATCGTTCTTACGGATTACTACTCATCCAATAAAAAAGATTAATGTCTGCCACATTAAGTGTGCCATCTTCT
>BQKN01000115.1:0-12956 GCA_022839385.1 Asparagus kiusianus | reverse complement strand
GGCCAAGCTAGCAAATAAACAAGGTATAAGAGACAAAATAAATCTCTAAAAAAACAAAACATCACAAGTTTAAAATGGAAACGCATACTTGCAAAAAAATAAACACATAATTAAATAAGACCAAGAGGTAACAATTAGCAAATTAAGCCATATCTCCGGGGGGAAGAAAAGAGAAGAAAATAAAGTTTAGAGTAATCTCTATATTTGCATATGAAAATAGTTTAATGTCAATCCCTTTTACTAGTTGATTAATTTCTATTACATTTGATTTGTGCTGAAAGCAAACTATTTTTTGCTTTATATAAATATTTCCTTAATTGGAAAATAAATGAGACTATTCGATCTTCAGACTCATAAACTTTCATTTCACGAATACATTAAGCATAAAGAAATCATGGTTAATAGATTATCTTGAGATATTCGTCACAATAACACATCATATATTTTCCCATCTGCAACATAAATTAGTTTCCTACTCCTTGCATGCATCTAATTTATGTTTATCTTTAAATTAGACATATTTGCTAAAAGTTACCTAAAGATTTTATTTTCCCCAAATGGCAAGGTGTAGGATCCATGGCAACAAAAAAATTAAAGACCAGGGGTCAGGACCGCACATTCGGAAAAGAAAGAGAGAAAGAAAGAATCGGATCCCTTAAAGCAATCCAACCCAAAACCCGCTATAAAAACAATCCTCAGCCCCCCGCCCTCATCAACAAAAAGGAAACTAGCGATAGAAATCAACTCAGCATCCAAAATCCCACGATCCAGAAAAAAAAAAAAAGAAAACCGCAGCATCGAGCTCCTGGCAATGGCGGCGGTTTCAGCATGGGCCAAACCTGGAGCCTGGGCCCTCGAATCCGAGCAGCAAGAAGAATCCGCCGCCGCCACGTCAGCCCTAGACAAGGGCTACTCCTCCTCCGACTCTCACCAGTCGTCCTCCGACTTCCCCTCCCTCTCCGCCGCCGCCGTCACCAAGATACCCAAGAAGAAGAAGAAGCAAACCCTAACCCTAGCTGAGTTCAAGACGGGAACCACCAAGTTCCAGCCTTCCCACAAAACCCTAGTACCGGACGAGCTCCTCTCGCTTCCAACTGGTCCGCGAGAGAGATCTGAGGAGGAATTGCAGCGTCCTCGCGGGTTTGGATACTTCAATGGTGGCGGGGGGCGCGGGGGCTCGTCTAGGGTTTCGGATGAGAACCCCGAGAGAGGAGCTCCTCGGGAACCGAGGGAATTCACCCCGTCTCGTGCTGATGAGGTCGACGATTGGGGGTCGATGAAGAAATCTGCGGCGAGTTTCGAGAGGAGGGATAGTGATAGGGAAAGAGGAAGGGGGTTCTTTGATTCACAGTCCAGAGCTGATGAATCGGATAGCTGGATCTCGAAGAAGGCGACTGCGCCTCCGGTGAGCAGCGAGAGGAGGGAAAGGAGAGGTTTTGATTTGTTTAATAGAGAGGGGATGAATGGAAATAGGGTGGATTCTGATAGTTGGGGGAAGAAGAGGGAAGATAATGGTGGAAGCGGGAGGCCGAGGCTCGTGCTTCAGCCGAGAACTCTGCCGGTGGTTAATGGGAGTAATGGGGAGGAGAAGAAGGAGATAGAGTCAAAGAGGGAGGAAAGGAAGGAGATAGACACGAAGATTAAAGGGGCGAATCCTTTTGGAGAGGCGAGGCCGAGGGAGGAGGTTTTGAAGGAGAAGGGGAAGGATTGGAAGGAAATTGATGAGAAACTTGAGGCTGTGAAACTTCGGGAAGGGGGAAATCCTGCTGGAAGAAAAGGGTTTGAGGCGGGGAACGGGTTGAAGGAGGGTCGAACTGAGAGGGCTTGGAGGACGCCAGAAGCCAGTGATGAGACCCCACCAACAAGGTTTGAATTTTGATTCTTGAAATATTGTTTTTTAGAGAATATATTTTCTTGATTTTGTTTGTGGCGTGTTTTTCTGTCTATTGATTTGTTAAAAAAGAGAGTACGGAGTGTTTTGACTTCCTTTTGTTTGCTCATGTGTCATAAACCTTTAGGTGATGCTGCTAATATCCAAATATGTGCAGCGTTTTTCTTCTTTTTTCTGCTTACAGTGTTGTTGCCTTCTTTTCCCTAATCCACCCCATTTCTTATGTTTTTAAGTGTTTTGATATGTTAGAGATGTATATGCTATTTTGGGTTAACTTTCTCCTGTTTCAAGCTGAGCGTCATGTGAAAGTTTATTCAATTTTAAGTTTGTAATTTAACTGGTGCTACTTTTGCTATCATGTATGATACATTCTATTTGTAGTAATCATGTTTATGGTTGTCCTAAACTCTTCTTTTCAAGTTGTTTGATATGCCAATAGGAGAAACCATTGCTATGGTAAAAGCTTCAATAACAAACACCTATGAATAAATTGGAGGACTATGACAAAACCCTCTCTAATTGACCAGTTTGTGGAGGATTGGGAGGGATTGATGATGTTAAAGGTCTGCATGACTAAGAATAGGCGAACAAGAGAAAAATCCATGACTTCAACCGCCTTTATTCAGATGGAGAATAATTAGATGAATAGAAAATCTGAAAATTGAGACTTAAAAGAGAACACTTTCTCTAAAAGGTAATAAGTCGAACAAACTTCATAGTCCAGATAATTGGATTTTGGGCTGTAGGATGACAATTGATGAAGCTGTGTCAAGTGAACAACTGTCAGGCATGGTGCTTCTGTTTCTTCTGTTTCTATTAGAAAATTTCCAGGGTTCTATGTTATTTCTATGTTGATGCATCCAATATCTTCACAGCTTACTGACTGGGGGTACTATAAGCTTCAAGATCAACTTCATATTCATAGTTTTGAGTGGATTCTCTGACTTTTTATGTAACATATATGGTGGTCTCTTTTGTGCAAATCACTTATCATCGTGCATTATACGTATGTTCTTTGTGCATTTTGAGAGTTTGCTGCATCCATATGCTGTATGCTGTTTGAGTTCGTTCTTCTTAGGTAACTATTAGCTCGTAGAATCGACCCCCACATGGCACACCCCTGCACTTAAATATTTGGCATAATATTACTTATTCCTCTTTTCTAGTGGTCTCAAGATGTGTAATTGTCTTCTTGAGCCTTATGGAACTAAAGAAGTCAGCATTATGCATATGTGAGGAGATATACAGGTCTTTTTAAACCTTCATGTGTCCTGGGGAGATCCTGGAGATCTTTAGGATTTTCATGGGAGCATTGCATGTGCCTAAACTGGGAATTTATCCATGTGGAAAATTCGGAGGTCTAAAGCCGGTTCAACTTTATCATATGGATAATAGCAACATGTTGTGCCCTGTGTCTGGGTGCTGTCTTTCTTGGGTTACAGGAAAAAAATGCTTGAAATATTGCATCCTTTAGTCTTCAATAAAAGTTGGAAATTGATAAATAGCCGGTGCTTAGCTATATGTAATCTAAAGGCTGAAAGGATTGTCATCCTAACTGCTTAAGGTGCACTCCGAGTGTCCTTTGTAGTTCCCAATAAGAAAGAAAACAATTGAATTTTATGACACTTCGAGTCAACATGAATACCAAATTAAAAATTCTCACTCCATTGCAAATAAAACTGCAATATCTTTCCAGCATGTCATGTTTTTTTAGTATGAAATGGAATTGTGGAAAAATTAGTAATTGAAATTATAAGGATTTCATATTAAATTTTCAGTTGATTTAGCATATTTTGGGAATTGCTTCTAGATCAAAAAACAATAGAGAATTGCAGATTTAACTTAGTTGAAAAGAGCTAAATGTATTTATTTTTTTCTTTGATGTCTGTCTTTATTAGTTTATTACATTCCAAGGAACATGCGGAAAAGTGTACAAGGCCTCTAGTTTAGTGTCAGTTGGGGTTTGATTACAGATTGATTTTCGTTTTTTTAGAAAAGATTTCTGATGGTCACTATAGCTCTGTAATTTTCTTTTCAGACATTAAATGATCCTTTTCTTCTACATCTCTTTTTGTGAAGGTGCTGCCCCTATGTTCCAATTTTTCATTTTCTTTACCATCCATATGCTTAATTTTTCATGTTCGAGATGATCATGCTATTTTTGGCAATTTTCTTAGTTTTTTAAATGTGCATTTCTATGTGAAATGTATCAGTTTTATCCTAGTAGCTTGTCTATGCTTACCAGTATGTAATTACTATTCCTATGATATATGACACATTCTACTTTTCTAACACACGCACACACACACATATAAGTATTATTATTCATGGTTGTGTCATTCTTATTGTTTATGATCCCATATTATTTGATATGCTGGTAGCAACAATATTAGTGGTTGTAAAAGCCTCTCTGAGCAACCCTCTTGGAGGAATGAAAGGACTGACTAATGATTAAAGGACTACACGATAAACAAGAGATAAATATGGAAAAAGTTGTGACCATCACCCGAGTCATCTCAACTCGTTGGGATGGTGATTAGATGGATACAAATGACAACCGTCGAGGCTTAGAAGAGTGAAAGATAATTTCTTTATTTGCCTACTTTCCCCTAAAATTTAGCGCCAGAAAGATAAATAATTGAAACTTTAGAAATCTTGCTGTAAGTATTAAATCAATTTGGCATACTGACAAATTTGCTTCCGGAAACTCAATTTATCCAACTAAGCCCATTTTTTTGAATCATTGTTGATTTATCTACCCTTCAGTTTTTGTTTGATTATGAATCATTGATTAATGGATTCATTGTAATCTATGTTACTTGGGTACTTCTAATCTGATGCCGTACCCGTACCCGTATCCTTACCTGTACCCTTACCCGTACCCAAACTCCTTGGACACTCCTTGCATATATGCATATATTTATTTGGGCATGCCCTCAATTATACAATACATGTTTTAGTTTAAAACACTAGTCATATATTTTTTTGACATATATCCTATACCTTTACATCCACTTCTTGAAACTCATTGGACATAGATCAAGTTGCGAATTGTGATTTTGAAGGGTCGTTTGGATGTGTAGTTCAAAAATTAATGGTATTCCAGTTTATAATCCACAATAAAAGAAACATAAAAATGTTATAGGAATTTTAATTCTCATCCTTGTTCTCATATAAATTATTAGTTCCAATATATTATAATATGTGTATATAAACATTTATATAGCAGTGTCCCCGTACCCTATTATATTATTAGTTCCAATATATAATATATGTGTATATAAACATTTATATAGCAGTGTCCCCGTACCCTTCCTTTTACAAATTTGCCGTGCCCTATACCGGTACTTGTACCAATGCAACATAGATTATAATCAATTTCTATGTTTAGTGCAGCTTTTTTAGTTTTTTTTCCTTTCAAATATTAAATGCAAGTTCTCTTTTATATCTCTTTATGGGAAACTGCTGTCCTTCTGTTGTTACGCTAATTGTAGATGCTTCTCTCTTATGTCAATTTACTTGCTTTTCTGCTGTTATTACTCTAGAGACAATTCTACTCGCTTCTGCTGTATAAGAGCATCCATGAAATTTATGTAGCTTGTATCAGATACATGAGCACTAAGGTAAGTAAGCAAAGCACAGATATGAGTGTTGGTTGGTCCTGTTGATCTGTCTGTATACAGACCTAACATAAATTCACTTTGGACCTATAATTTAGACCAATATGAGAAAAATGATTAAGCTGGGTCAGGGTCATTTTGATTTTTGTCCGTTTTAGAGTCTAGTCGTTCATTTTTTAACTAAATTTTTTCCTGATCTTCCTTGTCCGGTCGTGTTTTGTCATGCTAGAGCAATAAATAACACTATCAGCAAACTTTTTCACCTCCAACTGAAGTTTACTCAAGCATATCCATGTCTATTTTTCTTGAGTATTCAATGATTGATTTTTTATGCTTGTCCTAATAATATCAGTTTTTTTATTCAAGAAGCTGAAATTATTCTTCTCCTAAAAAAAGTTACACCATCCACTTACCTTTTTCTGAGGAATAAAGTATACGTGTAAATTCGTCTCATTTGTAATGAACTTTGTTTAATCCCAGTCTTTAAGTTTCTCAGTTTTGAATCTTCAAATTGAATTGTTATATTTGTCTAAGCTATGATGTTTGTTTGGTCAAATGTGTAGTTGTTGCAGCAAGCCTCATCCATTTGTTACATCCTCCGCGTAGTTGCTAGTGCATGTGATCTTGCCATGGATATTATTGTTTGTAGAGCCATGTAAACTTAGGTTCAGCTAATCTGTAATTAATAATTCACTCTCTTAGATAAGTAGGTAATGAGGATGGACACATTATGCCATTGTGATATTCACTATTTCACTGATGATATAATTGATGTTTGTATATGACCTTATGTTGTATATATCCAGTTGACATTGCTTCAAGATTTTCAATTGGACCGACAACTATTAGCATTTTTTAGGAGATTGTTGGTAACTTTATTTGTTAACCCATTTAATGGTGAAATCCTTTACATACATGCAGAGCCATGCAGCACTTGTGTAATACTCTATTGCTTGTTGTACTGTGTATTAGGTGGCCTACGACTCAACACCATTGCATGTCTTGGAATTCATTTGTTTCATCATATGATTATGCATGTCATAGTTGAAACCTATATGCATGATTCTATTTACTTGCACATTGCAATGCTTTGATGAAGACTGTTATCTAAATAAAATTATGTATCACTATCAACGATGAATTTTGTAGAAGCTTTTTCTTAAGCAGTATGCATGTTCTAACTGCTGGTTACAATTTGTACTCAAAGGGTTGAATCTGTGGAGGAGCAATTGCCTGAAAACTGAGATCCCTACAAATGACAGACGAACAATGAGCCTCAGTGAAAGCAATTCAAGCAAATGATGGAAGATTCTATTAATTATGGTTTTGATTACTCCAATGTCAATTTTGTGCTGGTGATGTTCTCACAGGATATCTGTGGTTTACTTGTTGAGTTAGTTTTGTTAGATTAATTTCATAATTTGTAGACATAACAAAAGCAACTTGCACCTTTTTCCCATGTGTTTTGACATTTTGTTCCGTCATTTTGTACTACAACATTTTTTTAAATTTCTGTGATAATTATTTGGAACAAATTTGTGCTGACAATATTTCTCAAATATTGTTTAATTTAAATGTAATTTTATCAACATTATCAGTTTGCATAAAATTATGCGGTTTGTTGTTCCTTGGTTTCTCATCGAATTTGTTAGTCGGCAGCTCTATGTACGCTTGGCTTGGATGACGCCGGAATTTGTTACCTGGAGATTGCAGTTTGATGACGATGTGCATTGAGTTATGCAGGGATCAACTCAAGAACTGAAACCGGTTGTAAGCGAAGTCTTGCAATTTGTTGAAAGAATTGATTTTTATCATCACTGCGAGTTATTTGAAGTTTGCCTGAGAGAGATATTAAAGCCTAGAATTGCTTGAGATGCTACTTAATGCCTGCGCAGTTAGCCGGTCACAAATTCATTCATACTCAAAAGACATTCTAGGAAACTGTGTCGTTCTAGTGATCCAACTGTTGCAATCTCAACAAACTAGAGAGAAACTTTGTGCATGAGAAAGATGAAGATATTAGTGGCTGTTTGGATTGTGTATTTTGAAGGGGAAAGGAGGGGGAAAACTGTAAATTTGTCAGCTTTTTGACAGTTTTCCCCCAAAATCGCCTCTTAGGGGCTGTTTGGATGCCTTTAGTAAACTAGAGTATTTATGACACAAAATGGAAAGTGGTTATCCACCTCACCACTTTCTATTGGAGTGTTTGCATTGTTTGGTTAGGAATCTTTGTGAATCCTAAAATAATAGTATTACATTGTTTGGATAACATAATGTAAACTAGAGTATTTATGACAAAAAATAGAAAGTGACTATCCACTTCACCACTTTCTACAAGATTTTGACTTTTTTATTATTTTTTTGGACACATTTATGGCATTGTGTCGGCTTTCCAACAAAATCACTCCTAATTTTGGTGATTTTGCTCATCAAAAGGTGTAAGCTTTTTATGTAAAAGAGAATTTAAACAATGTAAAATGATGAAAGTTGACATTGGGGCCCATTTTTTTACACTTTCCATCCTTTTACACGGTAAAAACATACAACCAAACAGCCCCTTATAAGCAAAGCGTAAGAAGAGCCCCGCTACAAATGAGGCAGCCACTTCAAACGGCCTGTGTGTAACTTAAAAAGTAGAAAGGGCCAGCAGAAACACATGCCTCGGCATTAATTACACAAATTATTTGGTAGGAAGATGAGAGTAATTCCCTTGCTCTAGCAATTCCTGCTCATAAATGCTCCCAACTGTCACCGTCAGAACAAGAACAATGTAAAGTTATCCAACTGCAGAGATCCTTTACAGGTGTTTAGACCAATTCAATTCCAATGAACTTGTTTTCCCCCAACCTTCACATGTAAAGTTGTAACATTGTACATACCAACTTATACCAGCTGATAACTATCGTTGCGGCTGCCTTTTAGCCCAAATAATGAAGCTAAGATCTTTGGTGAAGAAAAAACTTAGATACAACTGGAAATTTTCCCACGCTAATAGTTACGATGGTATGCTACAGTTTTTATGATGGTGGTCGTGCTTCACATTTTAGCCAGGGTGCGTGTTCTGCTCCGCTCTTGGCTTCATCCGCATCTTGAATGTGATCGAACACGGAGAAAACTTATCATCTTTCCTCTTAGGCCTGTTTGTTTTGTTTCCCTCGGAATCCAAAACTCACTTTCTTCACTTTTTCACTTTCCCCCACTTTTTTTAACCCATTTTCCTTCACTTTCTCCACTTTCCCCAATAATATTGTGACAACTCATCCCATCACATCTCATTTCTTACTTTTAAAAATAAACTAAACACAAGAAATGAGTCATATCAATCAACTCATCTAACTCACCTCACCCAACTTTTCTTCATTTTCTATCATCTTTAAAAATTAGTCACATCATCCAATAATATGGTGACAACTCATCACATCTCATTAAAATTTTCTTCCATCCTTTTCCTAAAAAAAAAAAAAAAGAAGAAATTGATTTTCCTAAGTATGGATCACATCATCTAATAATATAACGACATCTCATTTTCTGTTATTTATTTTCTTAGTTATAAGAATGAACCAAACACAAGAAAGAACAAAAAATAAAGAAAGTGGAGGAAAACATCAAAAATTACTCATCTCATCCAATAATATGGTGACAACTCATTTTCTCCCTCACTTTCTTTCCGAATTTTAACAAACCAAACATCAAAAAGTAGAGAAAAACATCAAAATTTATTTTCTTTCCCCCACTTTCTGTATTTTTTTGCGAAACAAACATGCCCTTAAAAAGGCCCTCTGTTGTCTATAATTTTCTCTAATTCGTGGAATTAAAATACTAGGAGGGAGGGAGTTAAAAACAAGTCCGTAGCTACTAATAAGACTTCGTTAAATCCTTCATGAAGATTTCCTCCATGTCCCATCTCATTCTGATGTAAATACCCACCCAGAGAAGGATGATAGTGATTTTGCATCAATACATGGAATCGTCTTACGTTGCCTTCTGCTTTGACAATGCTATATGCAGCTATACAAAACTAAACGGTAGGGAAAGTTATTCAGTGATCACTAGATTGTATGATAATCTTTGGACTAAGTACACTAATTTTCAAATTAACAATCTAGTAGAAATAAAACACCAGATAGGAGAGGGGAGCCGATCCTAGCCCGGCTGTAGACAGTTCAAGATCCCATGAAGTATGGACACGAGATCTCAATTTTCAAACTTTCTGATGAGCTCCTCATCCCTTTACGCTGAGACAGTAAATAATAAATAGGGGCAGTTGGGCAGCGCATAAACTCCTCATTTACTACTGCTGCCTATTTTCTTATATCTCCCCCTTCATTCCCACATTATTCCTACCTCCAACCCTCCTCTCTTTCTCCATTTAATTTTTTTTTATACCTCCCAAACTCATAAAATCTCCCAGAGAGCTCAGCTCACAGCATTGGCACTCTCAATTTCAAATGGATCGTTTCAAGGGTTCCTTGCTTGCGGGAGCAACTATACTAATGCTATCACTAATAGCAACCGTGTCGAAAGTAGATGCCGACGCCATGGTGACTGGTAGTGTGTTCTGTGATCAGTGCAAAGATGGGGAGCGCAGCTTTTTCGACTACCCACTCTATGGTACTGCTCTCTGCATCAACATCTAGCATACTGAGATGGAACTTGTATTGCTTGGTATTCAAATTTATATGTGCATCAGATCGTTGAATGTGATTTCCTATATATCAAATTTATTCTCGTTAACCCAAATCTGTTCATCATCTAGAGAAGTTATTGGCCTGAACCTGGGGTTTATTGATAGTAAAGAGTAACTGATCTCTGCTAAGATATTGAGAATAAACTGGAAATTTTGGTATGTGAGTGAGACTTTCTGGTTTTATGTGGCAAATGATCAAGTCGTAACTCCGGAATTAACCATGAAATGATCATAATGTTCGTCTGGAAAAATTGGATGATTTTCAGCTGGTTCTCAAAATTCTACCAAGCTCCTCTCTCATCCCCAGTTTTCCTAGCTAAAAATTTTGACCTTACTTAAGTTTTCCTAGCTAAAAATTTTGGCATTACCTAGCAAAGTACTGACATTAGTCACATAGATGGTTAAAGATTCATGAGATGATGCCCCGTGATTAATGCAGGAGCAAGGGTGGCTGTTGCTTGCATGGGTGCAAACGGGGCGATGGCAGCGTACAAAGAGGACACCACAAATTGGATGGGGGGCTACGCAGTGCGGTTCCCAGGGAGCTCTGACCTCAGCGGATGCTACGCTCGGGTTATTGGGGGCCCATCAGGGTGCGGGTCAGCAGCAGGCCCGGCCCAAGGCCTCAATCTCATGTTCAGCATGTTCGGCATGCAAATGTATGCAGTAGAGCCACTCCTCTCTCAGCCCCAGCAACCAATGCCATTCTGTCCAAGATCATCTCCACCCTCTCCGGCTCGTGCAGCAATTCCTCCTCCTCCCTCTCAATCTTTGCCTCCTCCGGCCCCATCAGTGTTCCCGGTACCGCCACCATCGCCGCCGCGAGCGGATTCACGTCCTCCCCGGGTTCCGTTCATGGAGGCCTCAGCCTGCTCATATGAGTATGTTTCTTTCTCTTCTCACTTTTAATTGATTGTTTGTGTTTTTAGGTTAGAAATGGGAAATGCATGATATTTTCTGTTTTAGCGCTTGCGTTAGCTCAGTTGGATGTGATGGGCCGTGCGATATGTTCAAACTTAGGGGAGGTGGCAGGTGCCTCAGCGGCTAGGGGAAAAAAGTTTTAAGGGTGCAGTTATAAATACTTGTTTCCTATTTATTCGGGTTATGCAGTGAAGTCGTCTTGTTGCTGGGTGTTAGGCTGTTGAGGGCATGAATTGGTTCAGGGTTAAGCCCATTAATCAAAGAATCGAAATAAACTTTAGTTAAACTACTAAAGGCAAAATGATTTTAGCATGAAAATAAGTTAACCATCTAGGAGTAGAAACCAAATGCACGAATCTTACTGAATTATTTCGGCTTGTTCTTTTCTATCTCAACCCAATAAGAGAAATTCGATGTATATAAGTTAACATTTTTTTTTTCTTAATAGCAAATTTAAGGATGGAAAGCAATGTAGTATATTCTTGAGATTTCGTATTCAATGTTATCAAGATCTCAGATAAAAATAACGTCTTCCATACTGGACGCATTCCACACATTCTTACTAGTCCTGCCCTAAAATCCAGGAAAATTCTCTGCAAATGATCTCATGACTCGGACATTCCGATTGCTCTTTTATTAACCTACCTACATTTTCATTTTAGGCACCAAGTTCGTAACATAAATAAAAAAGCTAGGGTCCCAAAATTCTGGAAGGAGCACTAATAAAAGTGCATTAGGCTCTCTACATGAGGTTTGATGGCAGTTTTTGTGATTGGAGTGCACACTGAATTCAACACCGTTAATAGTTAGATAAACCAAGGGCTGCGCCAAAAACCCTATAAGAAGCTGCTCCGTAGATATCTACATGTAACAAGGCATACATGCTACGTGACCTTATCGACTACTAACTATCCCTACAACTTTTTGATTGCTAGCAAGTGGATGATGCCGGAGTTCAAGTGCTACTGGAAGGTGGTGGGTCCAGACACCAAGGTTGCCGTAGCTTTCGGTCCTGTTGCAGCTGGGAAGTATGGCACAGACATGAGTTTGATGGAGGGACTGCATGGGCGGGGAGACACCTACCGCACGCTCCTTCGAGAAGCAACAACCTCCCTCCTCAACTCCTACAACAGCATTCAGTTCCCCTACCCAACAGTCAGTGTTATTTACCGTATGAACTGGGCTCTGCTAGGCTCTCCTCAGCAGGCACTAATGCAGGCTCTAAGGTTCAAAAGGGCAAATACCGGCGTTTCTGGGCAGACCACCTGCAAATTCAGCCCTTGTTCTTGAGAAAAACCTTTTCCTATCTCGGCATTTGCACTTAGTATTCTTGATTCTGGTCACTGATATTGAATTGGCATCGTTACTTCGACATACCACACTCCTTTCTGCTACATTATACTATTTTCCTTATAAGAATTATTTCTTGTGATATCCAGATGTTAAAAAGTATTGGCAAAAGTGTTATCATTATGTTGTACGGAGAATTATAAATTTCCTTCCTATCCAATTTCATGTATTGTTCTCTTTTATAGTTTTATGATTATTTGATATTAGAACCTTCTGTCTATTTTATCGTCTCTGCTAATACTGTCACTGTTTGTAAAAGAATCAACGGGTGATTCACCAAATTAATCAAGCTAGTGCCAACCTGTAAATCAAACAAGGCAATGATCATGATTGTCAACCTTCCATCCCTAGACATTTTCCATTCAAAGATCAATTACATGTCTTCCTTATTTACATTGCTAGGTATGTAATTATGTAATTATGGATAGAGGAGTCCTTGAATCAAGCTATACTGTAATTAGAATCTTTTGCAATTACCTGTAATCAA
>BQKN01000113.1:370477-406745 GCA_022839385.1 Asparagus kiusianus | reverse complement strand
ATCTTGTTTCTAACATATGATATGATGTATGCAGCTGATAATTCTCATAAGAAGAAAAATCCACCTCGTGGTAATAATAAGTGTCTAAAGTTGAATAATTTGTCACATGGGGAGAAAAAGATCATTACTTTTTATCAGAATAGAGCAATTGAGCCAGAATTTTCATGATATCTTGGAATTATTATTCGTGATAGAAATATTTACCCAGTAGCTGTTGAGAATTGGGCCAAAATACCACAACAAAATAAAGATCATATGTGGGCATCCATTAAGGTACATTGAAAATTAATTTTTTGCAATTGGTTTTTAATTCTTATAAATTAAATTTTGATTCAAATTAATATAGGATAAATTTGATGCCGATGACACGGAGCAAAAGAGAGAGTCAGTAATGAGACACTTGTACGATTTGTGGAATAAATGGCGAGGAGACATGCACAGGAAATATGTGAAAGAAAATTCATTACAAGTTGCACTTAGAAATAAACCTACAGAAGTGAGTGTTGATGACTGGGATTGGCTAGTTAAGGAACATTATTTTTCTTCAAAATTTTAGGTATTAATCTCCTAATTTTATTAATTTTGTTCCATGTATATTATTGGATTGTTAAAATTATCTTTTAATCTTGATGTATAGAAAGCAAGCTAACAAAATACACTTAACAGAGGCAAAAGAAAGATGCTCCACCACACGGGCAGCAAACCCTTTAGACAAATTGCGTGGGAATTGGTATACATTCAAAACTAATTTTCTATTTATTTAAAACTACTTTGTTTTTTAGTTTGATGTTGTACTCATTTTTATTTAACATTTGAATAAGGGTGGCAAGTCAGGAAATCCACCTGATGTGGCACAAATGTTTCATGAAACTCGAAAGAAAGCTAATGAAATACTAGATATTGGGGATCAAGATAAATATGTAAGTAGAATATGCGTTTAAGTTTGATAATGATGCATTATATAGTACTAACATATGAATTTACTTTTTATAGGATGAAATTGTTCAAGTCAAACAAGCAAACCCTTCACTTTCTGACATTGAGATAGTTGAGAAAATCATGGGGAAGCAATCTCATGGTCACATCATTGTATTTGGTGGCGGGACTACTTTGAAAGATTTGAGAGGACCGCTCCCTAGTCGATCTGATCTGGAAGCACGGGTTATAGAAGAAAAGAGAAAGAACCACATGCTTCAACAACGCTTAGATGAGCAGGAGCAACAACAACAAAGAATGTCTGAGTTGGAGTCAAAAGTGAAAGCTATGCAAGAACTTTTTTTTAGGCAATCACCTTCATTGACTCCTCAAACTCGAGAACGTGTGCAGGACTAGGTAATTATTTTTGATAAAATCTCTTATATACTTTTATGATTGACTACTTGCACTAAAAATGTGATTTTTACTTAATAAGATAATATTTGTTTAATTGATATTTCTTAATTATGTGATTTTTTTAATTTTTCAGGCTATCCATGCAAGATTAGGAGGGGGTAGCTCGAGTCTTCTTTTGACGATGATTAGAGGTGTCAGAGATGTGTCTTCCCAAACTTTTATTTTAATTTGTTTTAGATAGTTTCATGTATTTTTCTTTGGAACAATTAGGATATTAACTCTTATTATTAGTATTGAATACTTGAGAATGGTAGAATTTTATTTATTGATGTTATTAATGAATAGAATTTTTATTTTCCATCTTATTCATTATTCGGTATTTTTTATATATTTTTATTGTGAATCTTAGTGTCAGGTTGAGAATAATATGATAGTTGCCTATGAATGGAAAAATTATTATTAATGTATATTAAAAATTTGTAGTCTACAATGACGGTTTTATAAACTGTATTTTGTTCATCAATGAAACGAAAGCATCGTTGTTGATGGGTTACTAATTACCCATTATGTGGACTTTTATGACGGTATCCAACCGTCATTAATTAGTCTTCAACGATGGGAAAATATCCCCGTAACTAATGGTAACGACGGGAAAATATCCCATCACTGATGGTAACGACGGGGAAATATCCATGTCACTGATGGTAACGACGGTGATAATTATCGTCGTAAATATTAATGACGGTAATATGTTCCGTCGTTATAGACTCTATAATGATGGGTAGTATATCCCTTCATGACCCTTTAGCGAAGAGGGCTTCAACGATGGGTGACGAAGAGATTTTTTCTTGTCGTTAGCATATAATAACGAAGGTTTTCAGCTCTTTAACGAAGGGAAATCCCTTCGTTAAAGATGTAATTTCTTGTAGTGATAAACATATACCAAAAATTGCAAGTACACAATTAATCAAGTTATAGTATAAAAAATTATCGATCCCACGAGGAAAGTATTTGTAGGAAATTATTAGAATTGGTTCGTATGTTGTGTGCGTGACAAATAGGAGTGATGATAGATGTGATTGTGGAGAGATGGAGAGAAAGAGAATGATTGTGTGTAAAAAATTATATTGAGAGTGATAGATAAAGAATAAATGAAATCACAAGGAAAGAAAAGAAAATGAAGGAAATAAAAATCAAGAAAATAAAAAAAGGAAACATAAAGAATGAAAAGAACGAGGGTTCAATTAAAGATATGAGGAATCTAGAATTAAACCCACCTCAAAAGAAAAGTCAATTCCCTAGAGGGTTCTAGCCTCAAGGCGAATCAAAGAATATGAAAATAAAGAAAAATAAAAACTAATTCCAAGAGGGTTCTAGCCTAAAGGTGAATAGTGCAAGAAAATAAAATATAACTACAAAATAAATTACAAAAACTAAACTATAAAATAAATTACAAGAATTAAATGCGAGAAAATAAATCTACTCTATAAGCATAAAATAAATCTACTCTATAAGAGCATGAAATAAATCTAAGGCAAAAGGGTTCTAGCCTCTTGGCTATTTATTATTTAAGCAAGAAAATAAAAAGATAAAAATATTAACAAAGAGGAAAAATTTACCACCCAAGAGGGTTCTAGCCTCAAGATGAAAGCAAACCTCACTCTTAATCTTCATCTTTATCTCATCTTCATCTTCATAATCAAACAAAGAGAAGAAAAGAAAAATATGAAGAGGTAAAAAGATTCTTTTATTGATTGTAACAAAAAGTTACAAAATTCGAAGGTCTTCTCAATTAAAGAGTAACTCTCCTCTCCAAATGGAGTTACAAAATTTTTCACACCCTCAACCCCTCACTCTCTACCCCTATTTATAGTAAACATCAATGAATGTGAGTCATTAGATTGAAATCTCATCCAAAACCATAGCTCTTAATTCGTAACAGAATTGTCAGTATCGATGCTGGCATCGATGCCAGCATCGATGCTAGCATCAATGTCCTATCAAAATTCTACCTTCACGAATGGCTTCGTCTCGTCGAGATAGGTGATTTTCATATATTATATGTTAAATTCCGCTTCCTGGATTGAGAGATATCATCGTTTCTTTGCGGCCAACCATCTTGAATGCATTTTTTTCATATTTGATTTTTTTTTTATTTTCTCCGGCTTTTACAGGCTACTCGGCTCGATTCTGGGCTTGGAGTTTTTTTAGCTCTTGCTTGTGTTCTTCATTTAATTCATGGGTTTTTATTGAGAGAAGAGATCTTAGGTTTTATTCTTGATTAACCTGTAATTAAAGATAAAAAAAAATTATTAGTGGCATATTAATTCATTAAAAATAGATAATGAGGGTATAAAATTATAATAAAATGTGATTATCAGGTAGTGGTGGCGACGACAGGGGACGGGGGGAGAGATGGTCTAGGGTTTCGGTTTAGGAACGATGGAGGAGAGAGGCCAACGGGTTGGGTGAGAGCATGGGGGTCTGCGCCTTATATAGGTGTGGCCAAAACTCCACGGGACTTCAACTCCCGTGGAGTTGTAGTTAACAATTTTCCAGAGAGTTGGCTCACTAGAAATTCACCTATAACTCCACGGGACTTGAAGTCCCATGGTGTTTTGGAAAGTATAACAGACTTCACGGGACTTCAAGTCCCGTGAAGTTTATTAAGTTGGTTAAATACCTGCTAAACCTCACGGGACTTGAAGTCCCGTGAAGTTTGTGAAGTTTTTTACAAAAAACGATCTGGTTTCAGCACTGAGGCTGAAACCAGTCGGTTTTTGAAAATAAATATGAAATGAGTTGGTTTTGGGGATTAAATGTCCAAATAAGACCCTTTTGAAAATTTGTCCTAAATTTTAGGTAGGGCATCATTTCGAAGACATGCTTACTTTATTTAGAAAATGTAATGTTTTATTCACGTGCACCAAACTATTAAATCAGAACACAATCCTAAATCCGACAATAATGAAATCAATAAAGTAACAAAAAAAATTACCAAATTAAGCAAAGTTATCAAAAACCTTACGGTGACAACTGCGATGATGATGCTTGAGGACGAAGAGGGCACCAGCGAAACCCTAGCCGATCTCTCGATCGGGATCGACCCGGCCGATCTTAGCCCTTAGAATCCATACACGAGAATCTAGACCTTTGGATCCTTCGCCGTTCCAATCATCAACGTCGTCGTCACAGTTGTCGTCACCACCGCTATCTAGGGTTTGAGCGAGAGCAACGCAATCCGAGATCGACGTCGAACTAGGGTTTAGGCAAAGTTAAACTAGGATTTCGGAGATAGAGAGAGGAGAGAATGGGGGGAGGGGAGAGAGAGAGAGAGGAGATCGATCAGGGTCAGGTTGGGAGGTGACGAGCGAGCGATTCCGTCGCTCTCCCTCGTTTTCACCTAGGAAGTAGAGAGAAAGGGGAGAAGAAAAAATAAGTATGAGTTTTTCTCCAGTGAAAATTATTTTCTTTTTCTTTTTTGTTTTCTTTCAAACCAAACAGTAGAAACACACTTTCTCTTCTATTTTGGTTTCCTTTCTCTCCCTTTCTATCAAACCAAACAGAGCCTTAGTCTAATTGATTGAAAATTTTGAATTTATTCCCCAAGACTCAGGGACGTGAGTCAATTGTTGCCAAACTTGTTGCAAACTTGATTATAGAAGCAGGTGCTAGTCGTGTTCTTTCTTGTGACCTTCATTCAGGACAGGCGTTAGGATATTTCAATATTTTTGTTGATCATGTATTTGGGCGGGTATTTCTTCACATGCATGATCTTTTGCATTTAGCTATAATGTTTTTTTGGACTTTGGGATGCTTTGAAAGTGCCACTGTCTTTTTCCTATAGAAAACACGGCAAAAATTAGAAAATTTGAGTTAAAATAATAGCTACAGTAACCCTCAGGTCTGTCAACCAAGGGTGCAATAGCAGTCGACCGACGTAATCGTCAGAAAAATAGGATACATGAATACTCGGATTGGTCGACAGAAGGCAAAGGTGCGGGCAACCAAAAAAGTGCATGATTACAGGGTGAGAAATTGTGCTTCTGGCCGGTCGACCGCATGACTATGACCGGTCGACCGTGATGCAGTTATGGGCCAGTTTCGGTTTTTACAGTTGGTTTTGGATTGATGTTTGATATAAATATAAACACATTTTTAGGGTTTCTTTAGGAGAGAATTAGCAGATTTTTTAGCACTTTGAGAGAGATATATTATGAGGGAGTTGAGAGCTTTGGTTAGGGTTATATTTGAGTGATTTTATGAGTTGTAACCCGTTGTACTTCTCGTCCATATAGTGAAATCTCCTCATCCTCTCCTTGTGGATGTAGGAAATTGCTGAACTGTTTGTGGTGAAAGTTAATTTCTTCATTGCTGAATCTATTACACATCTATCGATTACAGATTCAAAGTAAAATTAGTCTTTTTATAAGACTTTCTTACACAATGAAAAAAAATAATAACTCTCTTCAAACAAACGCAACGGGTGTTTATTGCCCGCTGCTTGCGTGGGATCTTGGCCTGTGACGGGGATATTGATATCTGTGGACCACCGTTGATCAGATCTGATTGCTGAAAAATTAGGCAGAGCTTCGTTGATTCGCGAAGGAATCAAGAAACTGTAGCACTTATCTCGGCAACAGCGAGATAATTGCTCTTCTTAAGATTACCGCAACGGGGTAATCTTAAGGGACGAACCGGGCTGCAGATCTGACGAACTCCTCTTTTTTATGACGAAGAATCCGCTGAAGTCTCCTCCTCCTCTCTGAAATTCGTGACTCTTCACTCCTCAATTCGGCAGGGCTTCGCCAATGCTTGAGAATTCCAGCTCTAAAAAAATGAAGGTCCTGGGGCTGTATTTATAGACTCCGGGGAATCCAGACGGTTAACGTCGAAAATGGTTCAAAACAGACAAAAACAGCTAAAAACAGCATTCTGGGGGTTGTGGACACCCCTGGGCGTCTCGGCCTGGCCGAGACACCAATGAGTGTCTCGGCCATGGCCAAGACACTTGTGAGTATCTCAGGTATTTTGATTATAACTTTCTTATATGATCTCCAAATTACCTGATCCAAGATGCATTAAAAAGCTGATAAAGAGATCTACAACTTTTATGTTTTGAGTTTCTTCAGATTCGAATCGGATCATGGTCAAAATAGCTCCACAAGGTCCGAGACACCTTTGGGTGTCTCGGCATGGCCGAGACACTCATGGGTGTCTCAGCCAATCCGAGACACCAATGGGTGTCTCGGCTTGGCCGAGATACCTCTGGGTGTCTCGCCGAGTCCTGAGACGTAGTCCTGCGCGTTCCGTCTATTTTCACCGTATCTTCGTCGTCCGAACTCGGAATCATGCGATTTAAGATGCGTCGGAAAGCCATCGAGAAGATCTACAAGCTCCAATGATTAAAACTTCTGTGGAATGGATAGGACATGGAAGGCATTTCACCATTTGTAAACAACATGAGGTTCCCGATTAGTTCGTATCCTCATTATTCTGAAATTCCGTTACTTCACGTAGTTCGTCGATTCACTTCAAGCATTTGTCGACGTCAATCAAGCTTCTGTGACTTGGATAGTGACATTCATCATCTTTTCTTAGCGTTGAGCTGTTCGTGGAGACCTATAGGCAATTTTCGATGCCTACATGAACCACGTAAATCTTTATGTTTGGTGTGATTTGTGACGTATTTTGGGTGGATTGCACTTGTATTTGATTTTATTTTCTTCTCTCGTAGCTTACGGACTCGTTTGGTGTGTGAGCACTTTTCCGCAAGGCACGTAACATTTGATATCAGAGCTCTAGGGTTTCAGATCTAGGGTTTTGCATTGGGTAGAGGAAGATTCATTTTTTTTGGAAGCTTGGTTCTTAGAGTTCTAGGCTTCGGTGGAGATAGCGTTGTGGAGTTGCCGGTTCGAGATTTTGCTTTCTCGTGTGGTTAGGAGATCAATTTGGAATCTGATCTAGGGTTTAGTTGGGTAATTTCTCAATTTATATCAAATTTTGAATCTTTCTTTGCAATTTGAAGTTTGTAAGCATGGGAGATGAAGTTGGTGAAAGTAGCAAGACGATGGCGAGTACAATTCAGGTTGGATTTCAAAATACTAAGATTAGTATGGTGAAATATGACGGCAAGATCAATTTTGGTTTATGGATGAGTGGCGTAAAGGACACTCTCAATGCTCAAAACTTGGAAAAGACCATTATGGTCCATGAGAGGCCACCGAATACGATGAGGCGATATAAGACAAGATGAATAGGAATACTTGTGGGATGATCAGATCTTATTTGGAACAAGAGCTGAAATATGATGTGATTGGTGTGACATCTGTGATGAATATGTGGGAGATTTTTAACAATAAGTACCTTACAAAGAGTGTTGAGAATTGTTTGCACTTGCTGTGAAGATTATTTAGATTTCCAATGTCCAGGGGCACCTTACTTGCGGCTCATGTGAACAACTATACAAAGTTGTTGTCAGATTTGGCGAATGTGGATGAGAAGATAACAGACGAGTATAAGGCGATTATTTTGTTGGGCTCCTTACTGGATGAGGAGTATGATACCTTCATGCTCACTTTGTTGAACGAGAAATCTTCCATCATCTACAGTGAAGTGACTAACACTTTGACGAACTATACTTTGAGGAGGAAGCACAAAGAAACTTCCCGTGTTAGCACTTCAGGAGAGGCATTGTCAACGAGAGGTAGAAGTCCATATCCGAGAGGTAGTAATAAAAACAGGTCAAAGTCAATGGGTCACCACCAGTTAGCGAAGAACCAGTATGTGTTCTGTAAGGAACAAGGACATTGGAAGAGAGATTGTCCGAAGCTCAAGGAGAATGAGAATAGCAAGAAGAAGGGCCCGAAGGCCAATGAGGTGAACATCGCGAGAGGTGATGATTCCGATGTTTCGTGCTTTTCTCTATTGACTACTCTAGAGGTGAACCATATGGATGCATTTGATTGGAAACTTAATTCTCATGCTACTAGATTGTTTTGTATCATTCGAGAAACTCGATGTGGGCGTGGTAGTCATGAGACATGATCAATTGTGTAGCATTTATGGGATAGGTATCGTCAGGATTTGGATGCACGCTGGAGTAGTTCGTGAATTGAATGAAGTAAGATTTGTTCCTCAGTTGAAGAAAAATCTTATTTCAGTTGGAGCTTTGGAGGCGAAGGGATTTAAGGTGACCTTTGAGAACGCTGTAGTGAATGTTACTAAGAGATCTTTGGTGGTGATGAAGGGATTCTATAGTAAAGATTTGTATTATCTGAAAGGGAGCATCGAGATTGGCCAGATAGCTTAAACTATTTCAGAGGCGGATGCGAGCAGGCTTTGGCACTATAGGTTGGGGCACACATGTGAAAATTCATTGCTGGATTTGTGCAAGCAGGGGCTATTAAAGGGAGCTAAGAGTGGGAAAGTTGAATTCTGTGAGCACTGTGTTCTTGGCAAGAAAACGAATGTGAAGTTTGGGACAGCCATTCATAGGACTAGGGGCATCTTGGACTACGTGTACATAGATGTTTGGGGTCCTACCAAGATAGGATCACTTGGTGGTTGATATTAGTTCATCACATTCGTATATGACTATTCTAGGTGTTGTTGGGTGTACACCATGATGAAGAAGAGTGAAGTACTAGAGATATTTGTGGAGTGGAAGAAGAGATTAGAACTGTAAACTGGGAGAAAGATCAAGATGTTATGACGACAACCGAGATGAGTATACTTCAGACCCCATTTAGTAGCTATGTCGAGACGATGACATAGAGAGGTACTTCATAATTAGTCACACACCGCAGCAGAATAGGGTGGTAGAAAGGTTAAATCAGTATTTGCTGGAGAAGGTCCGATGTTTATTGTCGCAGATGTTTTGGAGAATATCTTTTAGGCTGAAGCACTTTCTTATGCGAGCCACCTCATTAATAGGTTACCTTCATCTGTGATTGAGGAGAAAACTCCTATGGAGATGTAGTCAGGAGAGCCAGCACATGACTATGATCAGCTTAAGATATTTGGGTACCCTGTATTTTATCATGTGAAAACAGATAAATTAGAACCTCGAGCTAGGAAGGCCTTATTTGTGGGATTCAATCGTGGTGTCAAGGGATACAAGCTTTGAGATCTAGTTGATAAAAAGATTGTGCCGAGTAGAGTGTTCGCGAGAAAAACTGTAGCCTTCTTCATTGATGATTCCATTGCACACTCAGTAATTGTTTATCGATTACAAAGTTTCGGTCTTTTTATAAGATCCGGTTATAAGAAATCAACAAAAAGTAAAAATTACAACTTTCTTTATTTGTCGAACAAATCACGAGCTCCTGTTTTTCGATCGCTCGCTTGCGTGGGTTCTTTGCCTGTGCCGATGGTTGATCCGTTGACCACCGCACGATCTAGATCCGGACGGATCTATGCAGTACGACGGGTATTATTCCACTAAGGAAATAATAGCCGGGGGGATCGGTTCACCAAGGAACAAATCGCCCAAATCTCGGGATCAAAGACCAAGCTTTGATCCGGTGTGTGCCTACGTAGATCTCAGATCTGATTTCCTCTCTCGAACTCCTGCCTTTTGTGACGCGGATGCTCGCCAAGAACCAGATCTGAATGCCCAAGTCTTCAAGCCTTCAAAAACTCCAAGATGAGGTCTCAATTCGACAGAGTTTCGACCCTCCAAAAAGTCCCCCAAACAAATGAACCCCTTGGCCTATTTATAGGCACCCAGATCTGTGCCTTTGCATAGATCTGGGCCGGCCACCTCAGGGTGGCTCGGCTCTGGGCCGAGCCACCCCGAGGTGGCTCGGCATGGGCCGAGCCACCCTGAGGTGGCTCGGCCACCGAGCCACCTCAAGGTGGCTCGGTTTTGGCCGAGCCACCTTAAGGTGGCTCAGTTTCGGCCGAGCCCCTCTAGGTGTTTGGGTTCCGTCATTTTTGTCATTGTATCCATTTTGTCCGTGATTCAGTTGTGTGGTTGATTAGTTCGGATTCGATTCGTTGACCCGATTTGGCAGTAGATCCACCTCTGAATTTGAGTCCGAAACTGATCTTGATTCGATCGTGATTCATCCGAGTTTGCTCTTTTTGGATGACTCGTTGACTCCCCGAACCGTTGGCTTGATTCCGCACGCGAATGGATGCGTTCCGTTGCTCGCGTGCGATTTGTTGACCTCGTCGCCTCGTCATTCGATGGTTTGTCGAATCACCGTGCCGAGCTGTGCTAAGGGACCTATAGGCAATTTTATACACCTACAGATATCCCCTCTAAAGTATTTCAGCCTCTTTCTTTTATAGAAAAGTCTGGAATGCTTTGGATATGATTGCCCCAACCTTCAGTCGGTGTAACGGGACTTTGAAATGGCTTCTGTTCTGGATTCCTTCAATTCCTTCAGGCTATTCGGTGCTTTGTCGAGCGTCTGTAAGGATTCCGGTGCTGCATTTATTGTCTGACCGTTGTCGGAATTTTAAACTTGAAGTCGATTGCTGATTTTCCGATCTTTAGCTCGTGTTTGTTGGTTCAACTGACCCTCGATTATTGTTGTTGAGTCTTTATTTGCGACGCATTGTCCGGCGTTGTGTTATTGAGTTATCCTTAAGAATATTTTTAGAAAATATTCTCCAGGAACTTCTCAACAAAGAATAGGGAATAGTTTATACTCGTATACCTTATTGGAGTATTTTTCGTGCCCGAATGAGCTGAACCGGTCTGATAATGACCTAAAAAGGGAGTAGTTGAGCTCAAAAAATCTTCCTATCCTTCCGAATGCGTGGGAGAGGCCAAAATAAACAAAGGATTGAACTCTCGGTTGATTTGAAGTTGTTTCGACGCTCGATTCAGCTTCAATTTGAGTTCTGGTTCAAATCTGGTTCAATCTGGTTCAGGGCTGGTTCAACCTGGTTCAGGGCTGGTTCAACCTGGTTCAAGACTGGTTCAGACTGGTTCAAGACTGGTTCAGACTGGTTTATTCTGGTATGGTCTGGTTCAGTCTGGTTTGGTCTGGTTCAGCCTGGTTTGGCCTCTTTTGAACTGATTTGGACTGGTCTGGTCTGGTTCAACCTGGTCCGGTCTGGTTCAGGGCTGGTTCACTTATAAAAAGGGTTCTTTTCCTCTTTCTTTTCCTCCCCTCTAGGGCCGGCCCCCTTTTCCTCCTCTTTCTTGGATTCCTCTTCCCTCTTACATTCTCTTTCCCTCAAATCTTCATAAATACCCTAGATCCATCCTCCCTTTGGATCTTAGACTGAAAAATCCCTCAAAAATCTCTAAATAAAAATTTCTCTCAGGCCCTCGAGCACGTGGTCTGAGCCTCTTTCAAGATTTGATTTTTGTCGGATCTTCGAGCTTTCCCTCAGGTAAATCTTCCATAATTTTAGCATAATTCCTGCTTAATTCAATTTATGAACTTGTGGGATCGCATGTGAGGGTTAGGATTATGATTTGGCGCCTCAAGCTCTTCTTTCAGGGGGTAGAATTGCAATAAAAAGAGGAACTTTTTTCTGAATCTGATCCCTTAATTTATTTTGCAGGTCACCATGTCTCGTATTGCGAGGGGTCAATTCTCTACCGCGTCGGCTGATGGCGTGCCTCCCTCTTATGCCGATGAGCTATTTTTTGGAAATTTATAAATTAGTCCATTTTTTCTTGGAAATTTACAAATTGGTCCTTTTTACTCCATGTTGTTCTCCTTGGTGAGGCAATCGGGAAGAGCCTTGATTCTCCTTGGTGAGGATCGACGCTTTAAAGATGTGTTTTACTTGGTCAAAACCATATCTTAAAATAAAGGGGGCGTTTTGACGCTGCATTGTGCCTTATAAGGCAGGGATATATTGTCGATATACCCTATCTTATGAATGCACAACGTGGCCAAATCGTCTCACCCTTTATAAGGCAATGACTCTATCTTACCCATTCGTAAGATGAGTTCAATTTCTTTTTATAACTGGAATTAACAAACGTTTAATTGCTTGTTTTCAGTTGAGTATCCTTCCGGAGCATTTTCATCTCATGCAGTGAACGGACGTCGTGGGGATGTTTTATCTTCGGTTTCCGCCAGGCAGGCTATCGGTCCACTTCCTCGGTTGAATTCCCGTGATAGGAGGATGGTGAGTCTCGAAATCATCCTAATATCCGACGATGAAGGGGAAGAGGATCCAATTGCTGCAATTATGTCTGACCAAGAATCTGTCCTCCTGGTCTCCGAATCCTTGCAGGGCATCCTCCAAAAAGTAGAGAAGGTTATGCAACAAACGGCCACCGCCATTAGTTCTGGATGGGGAAGATCTTATGATTTGCTCCCTTTCATAACAGATAGTCTTAAATACATTCAGCGTGTAGGTGGCATCCCGCTAGCTGGACGATGTGAGTTAAGGTTGACTTGCTTAGAGGAACTCATATATCGTTTGGAAGAGCTAGTACACTTCGACTCATATGATGAGGTCACGCCGCTCATGATCGATGCTCAGATTCAGAGGATGCATGAGCGTAAGGCCCGAGCGAGACGCATATCAGAGCAAGAAATAATTGTTGCGAACTTGTATGAACGGCAACGTCGTCTACGGACTAAGATGGATGCTTATAACAACATTGCTGATAGGACGGGGATTAGGACCGTCCAAGGGGAGAGGACTCTAAAAGATTTTGAGGTCGAGAGCACCAGGGTTCAAAATGTTTATAGAGGAGAGCTGGAGGTTCTTCACGCGTTGCGCCGAGAAGACGTAACTGCCGACACTGCCGCCATTCTTGCTTATGCCAAGCTTCAGAAGGAAGAAGAGGAGAGGGTTCGAGCGGAACACGCCGAGAAACTTGCCGCTGTTAAGGCTAAAATTGCTTCCTTCAGTTTGTTAGATCTGATTTGAGACGTTTTCTTGTATCTCCACTTGGTTTGATTTTATTAATAAAACAAAGTCTTTTCTTTAGCGCACTCTTCTTTTTATCATTATGTTTCTCTGTTGATTGTGAACCCGACGGTCATAATACTTACAGGATTTTTGGCAAACCCTCAGCCATCAACGAGTTTGATAAGCCTTTACCGACTACCGTTTGAGTCAGGCTAGCATGCGGATTGTTTAAGTCCGTTCCGCATGTGATGTTGAGCTAAAAGAGTTAACCCTTTTTGTGCTACGATATTGAATACGTAGACTTCGTCTTTCTCCTATGAAAAGACTAAATAGCAACGTGTATGAGACGTTGACTTAGGATTTTTGGCAAATCCTTAGCCTTCAACGGATTTGACGTGCTCTTACCGATTACCGTTTGAATCGGGCTTACATACGGATTGTTTAAATCCGTTCCGCATGTGACGTTGTGCTAAAGGAATGAACTCCCTTAGACTTTATGCTATGATGTTGAATACATAGGCTTCGCCACTTGTTACGGGAATAGGCTACCCGGCGACGCGTGTTAGGCGTTGACTTTAGGATTTTTGGCTAACCCCCAGCCTTCAACGGATTTGATTAGCCTTTACCGACTACCATTTGAGTCGGTCTAGCATTCGGATTGTCTAAATCCGTTCCGCATGTGACGTTGTGCTAACGGAATGAACTCCCTTAGACTCTTTGCTACGACTTTGAATACGTAGACTTCGCCATTGTTACGGGAAATAGGCTACCCGGCAACATGTATTAGACGCTGACTTATCCTTACTTAGGTTTCAGGATAAGATACCCCAGAATCGAACTCTGGTGTCTTTTTCTGCGGAGAAAGACTAAACCGGCGGCGCGTGTTAGGCGTCAGCATATCCTTTCTTAGGATTCAGGATAAAATTCCCCATGCGTGTAAGGCATACATTTTGGTGTTATTAATAACAACCTGCCACAATGTTGAATATGTGGGCGGTGTTCTTTTTAACAGTTAAGAACTAACCAGCGGCGCGTGTTAGGCGCAGACTTATCCCTACTTAGGTTTTAGGATAAAATACCCCAGAATCGAACTCTGGTGTCTTTTTTTGCGGAGAAAGACTAAACCGGCAGCGCGTGTTAGGCGCAGACTTATCCCTGCTTAGGATTCGGGATAAACTTCCTATGATGAATCCTAAATTCTTAGAAAAGGGTTGGTGTGGGAAAGGAAGAATTTTATATTCTATTCCCCGAACAAGGAAGGAAGAATTTTATATTCTATTCCTTAATTCTGGAAAGGAAGAATTTTATATTCTATTTCCAGTGCAAGAAAGGAACTAGAAGTAGGATCTCCACTCCGAGAATCCGGAAGATCTAAATAAGCCTACCTTTTATAGGATCGGTTATCTAGATGAGTTTTTCGTTTATCAAAATGAAGTTTCAACTCTGGTTATAACCATGAGAAGGTTTAACCAAAGAGAAAAGAGAGGGAGTTCTTTCGTTTATCGAAAGAGGACTCTGAACTGAAAGTGGACCTCTTGTTCACTGAAAGAGTCAAGAGGGTCAGAAGGACATTTTTGGTGGACTCACTGTCAATTGAAATTGATCAGTGAGGGATTTTGGTGGTGAAAAATGATTTTGGGTTATCCTCTAGAATATTAAGTGTAATATTCTTCGAGGAACTTCCCGATAAATGGGTTATCCTGAATGTACTAGGGATAGTACTTTTTCAGGAATTTCACATTTATTGGCATTAATTGCCTGACGCCTTCTAAAGAAATAAGGCGGTATGCGCCGTTTGAGTAGACTGTGTCTATCACAAATGGTCCTTCCCATTTGGGTTCGAATTTACCCTTCTTCTTGGAGTTGAGGATTATCGGTCGGCGAGCAGCGAGGACCAGATCTCCTCCCTTGAAGCTTCTCTGTCGGACCCTTTTGTCAAAAGCCCTGGAAATTCTAGCTTGATAGAACTCGATGTGTTGTTAAGCTTCCAAGCGCCTTTCATCCAACCTCTCGAGTTCTTCGAGACATTTTTGATGCTGTTCTTCTGTCGACATCTCAGTTGCAAGAGCGATCTGAAGGGATGGGATCTGAATCTCCAAAGGCAGCACAGCTTCACATCCGTATACCAATGAATACGGGGTGGCTCCCGTAGGTGTGTGTACGGTGGTGCGATAAGCCCAGAGTGCTTCACCGAGTTTATCGTCCCAGTCTCGTTTATTAGTCTTCACGAGCTTTGACAGGATCTTAATGATCGTCTTGTTAAAAGCCTTAGCTAATCCGTTCGCAGTGGGATAATAAGCTGTCGACGAAACATCTTGAATTTTGAATTTGTCGCAGAATCTGACGAAAGCGTTGCTTATGAACTGAGGACCGTTGTCATGAATGATCCGTCTTGGCACGCCGTGTCGGTATATGACATGATGCTTGATGAAGTTGATGACATTGTTCGTCTTCACTTCTTTAAGCAGAATTACTTCAGCCCACTTTGAAAAGTAGTCCGTGATGGCGAGAATAAACCGATCACCTTTGACTGAAGGGGGAAAAATAGGACCGACAATGTCCATACCCCATGTCTCGAATGGCCAGGATGTGGTTGATGTGTGTAACCGCTCCGGTGGTTGGTGCATATAATTTGCATGCACTTGACAGGCGTGACATCCTCATGCGTATTTGATTGCGTCACGTACCATTGTTGGCCAAAAATATCACATTCTTCTGATGCGATCATACAGCTTGGGACCAGGCTGATGCGCACCGTATTCTCCTTCGTGTGCTTCCTTAAGAACTTCTTCTGCTTCTTCGTTCGAAAGGCATCGGAGGAGCAAATCATCATACCCTCGACGGTATAATGTACGGGTCTCGGCATTATAGAAGAACCTTGGTGCTCTTCGGCGGATCGATTCCCTTTCTTTTACGTCCTCTGGCAGAATACCATATTGGACATAGTCTATGATAGGAAAACGCCAATCTCGGGACTCAGATCCTAATTGAGTTAAGTTCACCTCTTTGGCGTTTATGTTCTTGTCATCTTCCTCTTCGATATCCATGTTGTATATGGGTATGCAGAGTTGATGAGATCTCACTGTGACTAGCAGTTCAGTTTCGGGCAGCTGCGCGAGTGATATAGCTAGTGCTGCCAGTGCATCCGCATATATCAAGAACGGTTTACCTGATTTTGGTGCGACAAGAACAGGAGGATTCATCAGATACGTCTTGATATCTTTGAGTGCTTTTTGGCAGGCGTCGTCCCAAATAAATGACACCCCTTTCTTGTTTAGTTTAGAGAATGGTTGGCACTTCCCAGAGAGATTTGAGATGAACCGCCGGATGTAAGCTAAACGCCCTTGCAATCCTCTGAGTTCCCTTAGATTCCTCAGTGGTTGCAATTCATGTATCACCTTCACCTTGTCAGGATCAATATGTATGCCTTTAGTGGTGACGACGAATCCTAGGAATTTTCCACTGGACATTCCAAGGAAGGATTTAGTGGGGTTCATCTTCAATTGATGACTCCGCATGAGATCGAACATCGTCTTCAAGTCTTTGATGTGATCTTCTGAAGTCGATGCATATCCTGATTTTACCATTTTTCTTCATGACTGGGACAATATTAGCTAGCCAGTCTGGATGCTGCTCCTCTCGGATGAATCCTAAGTCGATCAATTTCTTAACCTCTGCCTCGATGGCTTCCATAATCTACGGACAAAACCGTCTCTGTTGTTGTTTGACTGGTTTGGTATCCGACTTGATATCGAGGCGATGCATCGCCACATTGGGGTCGAGCCCTGGCATGTCTTCGTAATTCCAAGCGAAGACGTCGATGTATTCCCTGATGAGGGCAATTAATTCCTCTCTCTCATCTGGAGGAAGACTATCACTGATGAATATGGGCTTTGGGTTGGCTTCATCGCCCATATTAATTTGGACTATTTTGTCCTCTGTGGGGGTTCCCTCTGTTCAAACCTATCTCCATACTGCAGGTTCAGATGATGGACCCATGGGTCTTCCCACATTGGCATTTGCTCATCGTCTTCCATCGTAGATGGATCAGCTGAAGTCATGTTGGACATTAAGGTCTTGAACATTTCCCCCAAACTTGTGTCGGAGTCCCATCCTGAGGAATCTGCCGAATACCCATCCTTGGCTTTGTTAGCAATTTGATCGATAATTTGCCAACCACATTCATCATCAGACGAGGAAACGTAGCCTAAGCCTCTTTTATGACGATAATAATCATCTGGTTTCCCTTTTGGTACATACGCCGCTTTGACTGGGATACGAGAACCTCGATCGAAGTACAAACCTTCTCTGAGTGTGAAATCATATCCCTGTCTTTCCATGAGCTTGCGCGCTTCCAGACTATACTTAAATAAATGCAGACCAGATTTGTCATCATCTTCATCTTCTCTTAGAAAATGATCTGGCAACGAAAAATTCTCTCCTTTACCATAAATCACTTCTTTTTGTCCCCCTATTTTGGCAGGAACAATCCGGGTTGTTCCGAAAGAATACTGGAGGCGTTTCTTCGTTACATAAGATGATCGGAGCTTCATACATAAATCAGGATTATCGTACAATCCTTTTATCGCATCATCAAGAGACAACGAGTACTCTAAATCGTCTTTTATTTCAATATTGGCAAGTTGCCAGTTACAACTGCCATCTGACGATTGTTCATCATCAAGATTGATTACAAAGGGTACAATGTCATTTAAAACAAAACCACCATTGTAATCGAATCCGGCTTTGGAATCAGCTTCTTCTCCGCTGTCCGTGCCCTGGACCGATGGTTCCGTATCGGATTCGTTACTATAGAGGAGAGAATCAGTGAAATAATTCTCAAACCCTTTAAATGGTTGCTTATCCGCGACCACCGTCCTGACCCTTCCATCAGTGTCGACATATTTCAGACACTGATATAGGGTGGAGGGAACTATAACGTTACTATGGATCCAAGGCCGACCCAGTAGTAAGTTATAGGATGTCTCAGCATCAATCACGTAACACGTGACCTCCGTCTTCAGATCACCCATTTGGCACTTTATTCGGATCTTTCCCAAAGGCCTTGACCCGCTGGTGTTAAATCCATAAATGACCGTGCCTGTAGACGCCAATTTGCTGACTGGAATGCCAAGGCTATGCATTAGGTGAAGCAGCATAATACTCACAGCGGAACCCGGATCCACTTGGATTCGGTTGACTTCGCTGGAGCCAATGTACCCGACGAAGTATAGGGGCCGATCATGGTTCGAATTCTTCGTCTGCATATCCTCTTTTGTAAAGTGATGCAGGGAAGGTTCTTAGCCGCTACATTGCACTGTTGAGCTAACAGTTCTAGTTCTTCAGGCGCCGGCTTAATCTGAGTGAGGAACACTTCTGAATCGGCCAAGGCCTCTTGCAAGGCTTCTCTAGTCTCCTTAGACAACCGCAGCAACTCATATAGCGTTATCCGCGCCGGAATATTGGCTAATTGAGCCATGATATCAAAAATACGCGGAGTTTTTGAGTTCTCCGGTTTATCTCTTCTAATCGGACGATTGAAACGAGATTGCTTCGGATTCTGAACCTCCTGGGGTCCCTTCTCTTTCTGCTTATCCACCGGCTGTCGTCGAGCCTCCTTAACCGGTTTAGGAACCGTAATCACCCCCAGCTCTGTGAGAGTCTTGGCTGGTCCCCGTTTTGTCACTCCCTTCTCAGCTAACTGATCACCAGGAGATGGATATTTGAAGTGATACTCATTTCCATTCCGGGTCGCAAAGACTTCTTGTTCTTCTTCGGAGAGCGGGAAAGCTAGGATTCTTTCGTCATCTTCTCTGGGGATAGCAGAGACTCCGCAGCAAGACTTCCCTTTCCCTTTTGATTTCTTCTTGGATGACGATCCGGCCCATTGTTCATCTTCAATTAGGTCGGGGTAAACCCAGAGAATTTCGCCGTTTGGGGCTGTGTGTGGCACAAGTCCCTTTTGGCGTTGTCCGTGCGGGTCATCATTCACCGTCTTCATCCCGACTTTGGTGACGCGTTTTGGCTCGAACCATGTCATGGGCACCGATCCAAAGCTGATCGACACTGCGTTTGCTCCCACATTCTTGGCAGGCTTCGGGGTTATGACCCCTACGTCAATCAACGCCTGGATCTTGTCCTTAAGGTGGTAGCATGACCTCGTAGGGTGATGGACCGCTCTGTGATACGCACAGTACTTCGGATCCGTCACTTTGATGGCCCCTTCTTGATCTACAATCGCCGGCAGCTGGATTTTGTTGTTCTCCAACAAATACTTGAAGATGGCGGGCACCTCGTCATCTTTGAAGGAGTACACTTTAGGAAACCTTGGCTCCGAAGATTTCTGCTTCTGAGGCCGTTGTTGCCATTGCGACTGTGACTGTTGTGGCGCTCGTTGCTGCTGCTGTTGCTGAGGTGGTAATTGAAAAGTTTGGTTAGCATCAACGGTATTAGTATGAGCTTTACCTTTTCCCTTCGGGTTGAAGTTTTGCGCTGGAGCATTCGCCGCTTGTTGGCCTCTCTCCGCCTTCTTCCTCCTGAGGAATCGCTCGGCTTGTTCCCCTCGGACCTTTAGATCCTTCCATGTCTTGGATGGTGCTGTGCCCATTGCTTCCAACACGTCCAGCGAAAGGTTGTTGTGGTAGGTCTGGAGGATGAACTCTTCTGTGATCGGGTCCCGGCAATTCATTGCCTTGTTCCGGAACCTTTTGACGAAGCTGTCGACTAACTCCCCGTCCTTCTACTTCTCATCGAGCAACCATCTGATAGATATCTCGGTGTCGTCGTCAAAGAAATTTGTGAGGAACTTAGTCTCCATGTCGTCCCAGCTGTTTATGCTACCTGGCTTGAGGCGGCGATACCAATCGAAGGCGGCTCCGCGAAGAGTGCCAACGAATGACCACACCATTAGAGGCTCATTACCAGAGATTACCCCCAAGTGTGATTTGAAGTAAATCAAATACTGAGTGGGTGAACCCATCCCATTAAACGATGTGAAGTTAATTAGACTGAACTTCGCCGGATATGGGATTGATTCCCACTCCCTTGGGTATGGACAAGGAATGCCCGTCTTTTTCGTCTCTTGAGCGAAAATCAATGTATTGATTTTGCTCTCAAGATTTTTAATTTTCAGGCTTTCACCTGTGTCTTCGCTAGCATTCTCGTTACCACCCCCTGCGTTGACGGGAGGATTATTGGCATTATGAGCTCCATTTGTATCCTCATCTTCCTGATGAACTTGGTTACGACGACTTGGTTCGCCTTGCTGGTTCGTTAGTGCTTGGATCTGTTGATCATGCATCTCTCTCATGTTCTGCATGGCCATCTGTATTTCAAACCTGAAGCTTTCCTGTTGTTTGGCCATGGCTTCTTCGAGCATCTTAGCCACTTGCTTCGCGCTTATCATGAATGACTCGCGGGGTTGTCCTTCACTGGACATGGTATTGTCAGACGCAATTGCTGAGCCGGCATATGATTCTTCATCTCCCGAAGGTACTCTTGTCCGAACCCTACCATACGTTGCACGAATGATAGCTCCGGACTGAAGACGAGTTAACGTCAGGGCACCTCTGGAATCGCCTCGGGGTTGTCCTGAGCCGATGTTCCTTTGCTGGTCATGTTGGCGGTGACCCTCGAATGTTCACCGTCTTCGACCACCGTTCTTCTTCGTCGGAAACGCCTAGACCTTGGTTTTGGCGTTTCGGTACTAAGTCTTTCGAACACCGAAACTCTCTCGGGGACTGCCTTGATGCAGTCGTATTCAGACAGTACTGCCCGAATGAGCTTTGAACAAGGGCACTAAGTTTCCAGCCTTCGAGGACTTCTCTTTCTGGTTTTGCTCGTACCCCCAGCATGATAGTACAGCTCGTCCGTTTGAAAGTCGGAGTAACCTATCGTGTGTTGGTACGATTTCCATGGTATAACGTCATCGTCATCGGATGATAACGCTTCCTTCTGAGAATGAATTGCCTTCTTTGGGCTTTCGAGAGTCACTCGCCTCGAAACTCGCCTTTGTGGGCGTGAATTCTCAACAGGCTCCCGAACTTCGATGCGCAAAGTGGTGCGCCTGGGTGCCATGATTTCTTTGTCATGCTGAAGGTTGCGACGACCCCCAGCATGTTAGCTCGTTCGGGATTTCTTCATTGGCCCCAAACGCTCTTGAACTGGAATTTTGCCTCGTTCCTTGGGAAATGGACCGAGGTGTTCCAAAACCGACTTCCTTTTCTAGGACGGTCCTGTGGAATCTCCCGGAGCAGTTATGGAAGTCATCGGCGGTTTGGATTGACTATTCGGAAATTGCACTTTCGACGGTTATAGTTGTTGCTCCTTGGTCTGAACCGTCGTTTCAGACTTCGGCCTCCAAACCTTGCATGTTGATGGCGGCTTCTTGGCCACCTCATGCTGCAGCTTTCGACGGGCTTCTTCAGCTTTAGCCCGTGCCTGCGCTGATAATGCGCGGCGCTTGCGGATGCGCTCCTCCAGCGTCGAACGATTCCGTTTGACACGGACCCACTCCATTGTTGGCGGCTTGGAGGAACCACCATTCATTGACTGTTGAGGCTGCTTGCCTCTTTTGCTCTTCAGATCCACATTGTAGCGGACCCCGTCAACAGACTTCATGGCCTTTGCGAATTGTTTCGCAAGGCGTTGGCGCTGCCTTTGGCGAGCTCTCTAAGAGAGAGTCACCACGCCTTCAATGGCGGATTTGACCTACTTGGAGGCCGGTAGATCTTCACCCGATGCAACTTCGGCACCAATCGGGGTGAAGTCGTCGTTGGTAGCTTCAACTTCTTCGCACCAACGAACTTTCCTCCTGGAGGAGAACTTCTTGGATTTCTTGGACTTGTGGGGGGAGGTTGATCCAGACGAGGACACATACTCCTCGTATTTCTGCTGGTCGAACTCGTATTCGACCTCCTCCATGACCGGGATCAAGATCCGCGGCTGTGACGCTCCGATCTCGGCAGCGAGATCGGTGGCTCCCACTGTGGTCGCCAGATTGTTCGCGGGAAAAACTATAGCCTTCTTCATTGATGATTCCATTGCACACTCAGTAATTGTTTATCGATTACAAAGTTTCGGTCTTTTTATAAGATCCGATTACAAGAAATCAACAAAAAGTAAAAATTACAACTTTCCTTATTTGTCGAACAAATCACGAGCTCCTGTTTTTCGGTCGCTCGCTTGCGTGGGTTCTTTGCCTGCGCCGATGGTTGATCCGTTGACCACCGCACGATCTAGATCCAGACGGATCTACGCAGTACGACGAGTATTATTCCACTAAGGAAATAATAGCCGGGGGGATCGGTTCACCAAGGAACAAATCGCCCAAATCTCGGGATCAAAGACCAAGCTTTGATCCGGAGTGTGCCTACGTAGATCTCAGATCTGATTTCCTCTCTCGAACTACTACCTTTTGTGACGCGGATGCTCACCAAGAACCAGATCTGAATGCCCAAGTCTTCAAGCCTTCAAAAACTCCAAGATGAGGTCTCAATTCGACAGAGTTTCGGCCCTCCAAAAAGTCCCTCAAACAAATGAACCCCTTGGCCTATTTATAGGCACCCAGATCTGTGCCTTTGCACAGATCTAGGCCGGCCACCTCAGGGTGGCTCAGCTCTGGGCCGAGCCACCCTGGGGTGGCTCGGCCACCGAGCCACCCCAGGGTGGCTCGGCATGGGCCGAGCCACCCTGAGGTGGCTCGGCCACCGAGCCACCTCAAGGTTGCTCGGTTTGGGCCGAGCCACCCTGAGGTGGCTCGGTTTCGGCCGAGCCCCTCTAGGTGTTTGGGTTCCGTCATTTTTGTCGTTGTATCCATTTTGTCCGTGATTCAGTTGTGTGGTTGATTGGTTCGGATTCGATTCGTTGATCCGATTTGGCAGTAGATCCACCTCTGAATTTGAGTCTGAAACTGATCTTGATTCGATCGTGATTCATCCGAGTTCGCTCTTGTTTGGATGACTCGTTGACTCCCCGAACTGTTGGCTTGATTCCGCACGCGAATGGATACGTTCCGTTGCTCGCGTGCAATTTGTTGACCTCGTCGCCTCGTCATTCGATGGTTTGTTGAATCACCGTGCCGAGCTGTGCTAAGGGACCTATAGGCAATTTTATACGCCTACATAGAGACGTCACAGTCGATGAGGTTTCTATCTTGAAGCTTCTTAGCTCCCATCAGGTGGAGAGCGACCCAACATTAGAGACATCACAGGTGGTGAAGATTGATGTAGCTCCATATTATCCAGTTAGGACCGTACCTATTAGAGTGCCAACTGGGGTGACGCCAGGCGAGCACGGTGATAATTTGGAGGATACATGTATAATTGAGCAGGATCAGGAATCAATGGCTCAGGTTTAGGATTCTATTACGGTTCGGTGACAGAGGAGAGACATACGGATGCCAGCTAGATATGCAGACACAGTTATTGTGCATGCCCTTTCGGTGGAGAGTGTCGATGAGATGATTCCTACTACATTTAGAGAGGCCGAGCAGAGTTTAGAGGCTGATTTGTGGTAGGTGGCTATGCAGGAGGAGATGTAGTCTCTTTATAGGAACGACACATGGGAGCTTGTCGAGCTTCCAAAGGGACAGAAGACTATTGGTTGTAAGTGGGTGTATACAAAGAAGGAGGGCATTGAAGGCACTCCTATGAGGCTCAAGGCTAGGTTAGTTATGAAGGGCTATGCACAGGAGGAATGTACTGATTATAATGAGGTTTTCTCTCTGGTGGTGAAGCATTCTTTGATTCGGATTTTGCTAGCTTTGATGGTACAGTATGGTTTAGAATTAGATTAATTGGATGTGAAAACAATATTTCATCATGGTGATCTTGATGAGGAAATCTATATAAATTAGCCATTGGGGTTCTGAGCTGCAGGAAAGGAAAAATTGGTTTGTAGTTGAAGAAATCGTTATATGAAGCAATCTCCTCGACAGTGATATAAGCGATTCGATGGGTTCATGATCGGTCATTCATACATTAGGAGCCAGTTTGATCCTTGCGTGTACTATCGCAAGTTGAATGAAGGTACGTACATTTACTTATTACTTTATGTTGATGAGATGTTGGTTGCTTCTACTTCCAGATCCACGATAGATAGATTGAAGATTCAGCTTTCAAGCGAGTTCGAGCTGAAGGATTTGGGTGAAGCTAAGCACATTTTGGGAATGGAGATCAGCAGAGATAGAGACAAGGGCAGAATGTGTTTGACACAGGTGGCTTATTTGAAAAAGGTTCTACAGCGGTTCAATGTAAGCATGAAAACAAAGCCAGTTAGTGCACCATTGGGAGCCCATTTGAAGCTTTCAGCCGACCTTTCACCAAAGACTATTGAAGATCAAGAGTTGATGTCGAAGACTCCATATGCGAGCGCAGTTGGGAATTTGATGTACGCTATAGTTTGTACGAAGCCGGATTTGTCACAGATAGTGAGCATGATTTCTAGATACATGCACAATCTGGGTTCAGGTTATTGGGATGCCGTGAGATGGATTTTGAGGTACATTCTAGGTACTCTCAACGTTGGTTTGTTTTTTGAGCGGGATACTAGTGGTGGACAGTTACGTATTGGATACATAGATTCGGACTACGCTGGAGATTTGAATAAACGTCGGTCGACGATGGGGTATGTGTTCACTTTGACCCGTGCGCTGGTGTGTTGGAGATGCACCTTGCAGTCTACGATGACTTTTTTGACGATGGAGGTAGAGTATATGGTGATTACGGAGGCTGTTAAGGAGGCGATTTGGCTTCGAGGACTTTTGGAAGATCTTGGTGTTTCGCAGCGATCTGTCACCATTTATTATGATAGCATGAATGCTATGTATTTAACGAAGAATCAGGTCTTTCATACAAGGACGAAGCATATCAACGTTCGTTATCACTTCGTTCAAGATGTTCTTAAAGATAGGGATGTGGAGCTCATGAAGGTCCACACAAAAGATAACCCAGCGGATATGCTCACAAAGGTCGTTCCGAGCAACAAGTTTGATCATTGTAGAAACTTGTTGTAAACTCGTGATTGTTGAGGTCGTTGGCGGCCATTTGGATGAACTACGGGCGGCTTGATCCCTTGGGGGTACATAGGTAACCACATTGGTGCAGTCGGATTTGGCGAGACGACGCAGTGATGCTCATGTTTGTGTCGGCTCAGTTTTGGAAAAACTTCACCGAGGTGGAGAATTGTAGAATACGTGGCAAAAATCAAAAATTTTGAGTTGAAATAACAGCTACAGTAACCCTCGGGTCGGTCGATCGATGGTGCAAGGGTGATCGACCGACGCAATCATCAGGAAATAGGATACAGAAATTCTCTGATCGGTCGACCAAAAAAGTGCATGATTACAAGGTGAGAAATTGTGCTTCTGGCCGGTCAACCACATGGCTATGACCGATCGACCGCATCGGGCCAGTTTCGGTTTTCCCAGTTGGTTTTGGATTGGTGTTTGATATAAATACAAACACGTTTTTAGGGTTTCTTAAGGAGAGAATTAGCAGACTTTGATCACTTTGAGAGGGAGATATTATGAGGGAGTTGAGAGCTTTGGTTAGGGTTATATTTGAGTGATTTTGTGAGTTGTAACACGTTGTACTTCTCCTCCATATAGTAAAATCTCTCCATCCTCTCCCCATGGACGTAGGCAATTGCCGAACCACGTAAATTTCTGTGTTTGGTGTATGTGTCCCGTATTTTTGGTGGATTGCACTTATATTTGATTTGGTTTTCTTCTCTCCTGGCTTACGGACTCGTTTGGTGTGCGAGCACGCTTCCGCAAGGCGCGCAACATTTTCATGCTAAGTGAATAATAGTTTATCTTATAAATGTAAGTTATCTACCATTTTTTGATCTATGTAGCCTGTGATTCTTGATTATTTGGCGAGCCAAAAAAATCTCTCCAATAGACTTGGTAGTTGTTTCTCCTGATATTGTTGGGGGTGCTGTCCGAGCACGTGGTTTTGCCAAGAAGTTAAATGATGCTCCTTTAGCTACCATAGATAAAAGGAGGCAAGGGCACAACACATCAGAGGTAAATATACTATTTTAATAAGACACGATAACGTCCAATTTTGCAATCCCCTCCATTTATACGTTTTATGAGATGTTATTGAGAAGTTTAACTAACAGAGTTAACATTGTGCAAGTAGTTCCTTCTACAAATAAATGGCTATGAAAAATATCGCAGTTAGATGTCCTACTGAAACTGCTTTTACCACTTTTGATTGACATTGAAGTATCATTCATAAGCATTTTTGGTTTTGAATCTTCTGATTCTCTTTATTTTTCTTAATCACATCTCATTTGCAGCTATATAAGGAGAACTATGTTTTATTAATGAAATTGTAGCATATGATGTTATTCTAGCAAACTCAAGACCAAAATTTTAAATAAAGGCTCCAACCATGAAGGTCTAAGTGAATAATAAATACAAGTAGGGAACATGTTTAACAAAAATTTACCATTTGAGTAGGTTATGAGTTCTGTAAGCTATTATGGTACATGCGTACACAGGTTGTTTTCTTCTGAAACCGTAGAAGCTGTTCCTTACATTAAATAGAATGTGAATGATGCACTGAGATTTCCATAAGAAAAATGAATCAGTAAACTTTACTGAGCTGTAATATACAGATGAGCATGTATTACTTTACAACGGTAGGTAACATCTGACACTGTATAGACGTGATGTATATGGTAATTTTCATGACTAGACAATGTATCGTATATGGTAATTGACTATCGGCATGTATTAATGTTTTAAAAGCCTCCGTCTAGCCCGCCTAGGACAAGGTAGTACCTAGGTTGCCCAACTAGATTTTGGGAGTAGATAGGAGAGCTTGAGCTGCTTACATGGACTGCACCATTTATATCTGATTTTGATTTTCAACTTTGTAGCCTCCATCTCAACCTCTAAACTCCTCTAGCCTCCTACTATGAAAACCTCCTCTATCTCCTCCGACCTTCAGCAAGACCTTGTCTACCCCATGACTTAAATGAAGAAAGAAGTTCGCCTAAACGTTATTCCGATGCTTAACCTTTCTATAACAGTAGCATTAATTTACTATAAATTATTATAATTAAAAAATAAAAATAGGAAAATCACCTAGGCCCAGTCTGGGCTCCCGCCTAGGCACCTAGGCTCTAGATGTCGCGTTCAACGCCTAGGTTGCCTATTGTTTTTGTAACCTGTGATGTGTGTACACTGAACATGCACAGATAGCGACCTAACGTAGGAATGGTCTTGGTCCGTGCTTTTATTCTGACTGAACCAAGAAAACGAGTAGACTAAGATCCCCTAATGAGGAGTGGCCAATATGGTAATTTCCATTATTCAATAAGTTTTATTGGCATTCTTTATTGAATAGATTCTGTCATAAATTACCATACCTCTAATGCTCTTGTATGATAGTGGTAAAGAGGAATAAAAATTTGATCTTCATCATTAAGTTACACAAATCTTTTTTTTTTTTTTTTTGGTCAATGAAATTTTTTTTATTCATTTCCCAAATGTGTATATTTATGTACATCAAGATTCTCAGATTTTGAGAAAACAATCAGAAGACAGGCTAGTCTTCAAATGACTATACAGAATTATACTAAACTATCCTATCAAGTACATTTCCTTTAACATTCGGGGAGTTTATGCATATTGTTAAAATGTCTACTTTGATCTTCTTGACCAGAATCTCTACTGACTTGTGCTTCAGCTGGAAAATCCACATGTTCTGTTCATACCATAGATGATATATTGTAGCTGACATCGCTGATCTCATGATTTTTTGTTTTAAGCCTTTCCCTCTTAACTTTGTACAATACCAATCCAAGAGAGAATTCCAAGAACATGATCTCCATTTGAAATGGAGTGAATTCATGTTGTGATTCCACACTTCCCTTGAGAAGGAGCCTTCAAAGAATAAGTGGTCTCGGCTCTCTAAGCAAGCACCAGTGCACAGTTTACATTGATTTGTACTAACAATACCTCTTTTTAATAACCTGTCTTGAGTTTGTAATCTGTTGTTAACAGCTAACCAGCAGATAAATGAGTGCTTTGGATAGCATAAAACCCCCCAGACCATGTTATACCATGGGACTGTATATGATGCAGGGGAGAGAGCTCGATATAACCCAGCAATTTTGATTTTTGAGTTGTTTGAGCAGGAGTTAATCATCTGTTTTAGATTTTCCACACTACCACTGAATTCCACAGCTTTATCTCTAGCTTTCAAATTTTTTTTCCACATCCATGAGTCACTCTTTTTTGCTTGAACTTGCCAGACATTTCTGTTTTTTAGATATGTACCATGCACCCATTTTATCCATAAGCATTCTTTTCTGGTATGTAAATGCCAAAAAAGCTTCAATGCAGATGCCAGATCCCAGATGCAGACAGAAAAGATCCCCAGTCCTCCTTTTTTCCTATCCAAGCATACTCTTTCCCATGAGACCAGAGGAATTTCTTTAATAGACTGGTCATATTTCCCCCACAGAAAATTCCTACACGATTCATCTATTTTTTGGAGAACTCTTGTAGGCAATATATAGTTCGAAGTCCAAAAAACCAGAATTCCTAAGATAGAGCTTTTGATGATCTGTAACCTTCCTGCATATGATAATTTCTTGTTATTCATACAAGACTGAAAATGATCAGTTACTTTCCTGAATAGAGGTGCACAATCTGAGTATGAAAGCCTTTTGCATATGAGAGGAACACCAAGGTATCTAATAGGCATAGTCCCCTCTGAAAAACCCAAACAGTTAGAAATTGAGGCTTTAACTGAATCTTCAACCCCTCCATAAAAGATTGAACACTTATTTGAATTTGTTTCAAGGCCTGAAACTGCACAAAACTCATTGTAACATTGATAAATCTTGTTCACTGAATATTGGTCACCTTTAGAAAAAAGGAGAAGATCATCAGCAAATATTAAGTGAGTTATTTTGAATTTTCTGCATTTTGGATGATATTTGAAATTCCTGTCCTCCTTTAACAAATCCAATCTTCTTGAGAGATATTCCATTCCAAGGATAAAAATGTAGGGAGAGAGGGGGTCTCCTTGCCTAAGACCTCTTTTACCTTTGAAATAACCATGTAAGGAACCATTTAAGGCTATAGAATACTTAAGGGAAGTAATACAAGTCATTATCCATCCTATGTATGCATCAGGAAATCACAGGTCAGTAAGCATCTCCTTAAGGAATTCCCAGTTAATGGTATCAAAAGCCTTTTTGATATCAATATTAAGCATGATCATTGGAGATATGTGCTTCCTCTTATAGTTTTTTGCAAGCTTATGAGCTAGTAGTATGTTAGTTGATATTTGTCTCCCCTTTACAAAAGCATTTTGAGCTTCATTAGTGAGAAATCCCATCACTGATTTAATCCTGTTTGCCAAAATTTTTGAGATGAATTTATATAGGCAGTTACAACAAGCTATAGGCCTGAAATCAGATGGATTTTTGGGACATTGCACTTTGGGGATCAAGGTGATAGTAGTGGAGTTAATCTCTCCCAAAAGTTTGCCAGTTTTGAAGAAATCCTCAATTGCCAGTGAGATTTCATCACCAATAACACTCCAAGCTGATTTATAAAAAGACATACTATACCCATCTGGCCCAGGGGCTTTATTGTCAGACATAGAAAAAACAGCTTCTTTGAAGTTACACAAATCTTTAACTATGCAGTTGATTCATCAAAGAGTCTTGTGTTAGGGTTGAGTATGAAAGATGTCTCCTTCCAATGCGAGAAACTGTCAGTATACACATAAAAAATCTCTCTCATAGAAGACTGTAAATTTCTCTATTAAACAAAATAGAGTACAATCTGATAATAAGAATTGACTCCTTACCTCTAGATATAACCTATAATCATAAAAGGTTTAGGATTCATAATCTTTTCTTTTCTATTTAGTTTCTTAATCTCTGAATAAGAACCCAACTCCATGAAGGAAACCAACGCACATCAATTTTTCTATCAATTTTTCTAATCTCAATGGTTTGTAATCTAATTAAATAAGCTAAGTTTTGGTATTTGAGTTAATGCAGTCTCTGCGCATTTTTGCACTATATGCATGACCTGATGATAACATGGATTTATGATGACTATGAGACAAGCTCAACTTACTTGTAGCGAAATCGAATAGAAATTTCCAAAACACAAACGAATGACCTTATTTTTATAAGCTGGTATTGAATCATACAGGTAATGAATTTGGTTGCTGTTTTACGCACCAAAAAAAAATTTGGTTGCTGTTTTGGTGGATGACATGATTGACGCAGCTGGTAAGCTCTGTCAGCCACACAGTTATTCATGTTATTTATTATTATGTTTTACCAAGTATCTCACATTTACTAAAATATTCATTTATTTAATTCAGGTACTATCACTAATGCTGCAGCTGTACTACGGAAGGGAGGAGCTAATGCAGTTTTTGCATGTTGTACTACTCCTGCTGTTTTTAGGTAATCAGTTAAGCTCAGCCTATAATTCTTCCATATGTAACATAAATTGATTGACATAGATCTTGTTGAGTTAATAAACCCTCAGCGGTCCGCAACGGTTCGATCAAATGTACCAAAATAATATACTAAACATAAAATCAGAAAATAGAGACAATCACAAACACGCAATATTTACGTTGTTCGATCAAATTGATCTACGTCCACAGTAAGAAGGGGCTTCACTTTATTTCTCTCTTAGTTTCATCTCCTTCACAAAATTTTGAGAGCTCTTATATTTTAGCTCTCTGTCTCAGGTATTGTAAAACTCTCACCGAGAAGACAAGAGAGGGTGATTAATTAGGAGGACCCACAAGTGAGAGTGACCCCAATCTAATCAAATCCTTCTTTGGTTCTTTGCTCAAAAATAAGGGTTTGATGTCATTCAACAATCAAAAATTGATATCAAAGAGATTTGAAATGGGTCCCACCCATTTTGGATTCAAGCCAAAAAGTCAACAATCTCCATCTTGGATTGAATTCTCAAACATCAATAACTAGTGAATTTCACCCGGCTTGCAAACAATGCCCCAGACGGGGCCACCTAACAAGTGCGAACGCCTCCCAAATTCAAGCAGTGCTTGAACTTGAAGTCCTGGATCGGTTTGGTCAACATGCCAGCTGGGTTGTCTGTAGTACCAATCATCTTTATCATGATGTTTCTTTCAGCAGTTGCCTCATGAATGAAATGATATCTGACATCAATATGCTTTGTCCTCTCATAATGTGCTGAGTTTTTACTTAGATGTATCACGCTCTTATTATCGCAAAATATAACTGAACTAGCCTCCTGCTGAAGTCAAAGCTCCCTTACGAGATTTCTCAACCAAATGGCCTCTTTTACCGCTTCTGCTGCTGCCATGTATTCTGCCTCTGTAGTAGACAAAGCAACTATCGACTGTAGAGTCGATCTCCAACTAATAGCTGAGCCAGAAAGAGTAAGATAACCAGTCAAAGATCTCCTTTTATCGAGATCACCTGCATAGTCAGAATCCACAAAACCTACAATTGAGGTTCCTAAAGTACTGCTATCAAAAACTAAACCCAAATCTGAGGTACCTCTGAGATACCGAAGGATCCACTTCACTGCGTCCCAATGTGCCTTCCCTGGTTGAGCCATGTATCTGCTCACTACACTGACTGCCTGGGCAATGTTTGGACGAGTGCAAATCATAGCATACATAATGCTACCCACTGCATTAGAGTATGGAACTCGGGACATCTCCTTCTTCTTGTTCTCACATGTAGGTGAATCTGAAGCCGAGAGCCTAAAGTGAGGAGCCAAAGGAGTCGTAACGGGCTTGGCCCTCTTCATCCCAAAGCGTTCAAGCACATTTTCAATATAACTCTTCTGTGAGAGATATAATGTTCCAGCTTTCCTGTCCCTCTTGATCTCCATACCTAAGATCTTCTTAATTTGCTGCACGAAGATCTTTCATCTCAAACTCATCACTGAGTTGTTTCTTCAAAATAAGAATATGCAACATGTTCTTAGCAGCAATAAGCATGCCATCGACATATAATAGAAGATAAATAAAAGTATCATCTCCTCGATGCATGTAGTACACACAACTATCATAAGTACTTCTTGAGTACCCATGACTAAGCATAAAATTATCAAACCTCTTGTACCACTGTTTGGGAGATTGCTTCAAGCCATACAAAGATTTTTTAATCTGCAAACTTGATCTTCTTTGCCTTCTACGAAGTATCCCTCTGGCTGAGACATGTAGATAGTCTCCTTAAGTTCGCTATGTAAACATACAGTCTTCACATCAAGCTGCTCAAGCTCCATATCAAATAGAGCAACCATGGTAAGCAATACACGGATAGAGGTATGCTTCACAACCGGAGAAAACACTTCATCATAGTCAATTCCTTCCTTTTATCTATAACCCTTAGCCACCAACCGTACTTTGAATCTAGCATCTTCAACCCCTGGGATCCCTTCTTTCTTATTGAAAATCCACTTGCATCCAATTGCCCTTTTACCCTTAGGTAATTGCACCAAATCCCAAGTTTGATTCTTGTAAAGTGACTCAACTTCTTCTGTCATAGCCATGGCCCAACGTCCAGATTCTTCGCATGAGATAGCTTCAGTAATGTTTAATGGCCCTTGAATACACATCTCTTCAGCTGTCATGAGAGTATACATCACTAATTCAGCATGTGCATATCTTTGAGGAGGTCTGATCTGTCTCCTCTCTCTCTGCCAGTGGCTATGGAATAAGGTTCTTCAGTCTCAGCATCATCATCATCTGAGAATCATGTTGCTCTTCTACAACTATAGGAGCAATTTTTATACACGACTTTTGAGAAGTCCCTCCCTCGAGCTCCACCTGAAGCTCCACCTTATCCATGGTCTTCTTTACATTTCCTGTAGACTCAACAGAAACCTTCCTATGATCAAGCATATATCTTTCATTAAAAGTAACATCTCTACTAATAATGAATTTAGGAGAATCAGATTTAAGACTCCACAAACGATAGCCTTTAACGCCATCAGCATAACCAATAAATATGCATTTCTTAGCTCTAGGCTCAAGCCTACCCTCTCTAACATGATAGTAAATGGGACATCCAAATACCTTTAAATTTAAATAGTTATTTGGTTTACTTGACCATACCTCATTTGGAGTCTTGTGTTCAATGACGGTAGAAGGAGACCGGTTCACCAAGTAACAAGCTGTGTTAACAGCTTTAGCCCAGAAGTCTTTATCCAACCCAGAGCTTTAGAGCATACACCTAGCTCTCTCCGTCAACATTCTATTCATGCATTCTGCCACTCCGTACGATCCTAGAATTTGAGCAGAACTAATTGAACTCTCCATCGCAGAACTCTAGGCTATTATCTGTTCGGAGACGTTTAATCTTCTTTTTAGTTTGATCTTCAACAAGTACTTTCCACTTCTTGAAAGTTTCGAACACCTCGCTTTTGCTCTTGAGAAAGTAAACCCAAACTTTCCTAGAAAAATCATTAATAAATGTCAGAAAATAAAGAGCACCACCTTTGGATGGAACCTGAGCAGGTCCCCACAAATCTGAATGGATGTAGTCGAGAGTGCCCTTCGTCGTATGTGAGCAGTCGAGAAGTTGACCCGAGTTTGCTTCCCAAACACACAATGCTCACAAAAATCAAGTGATGATGTATGGTCACCACAGAGTAAGCCATGTTTGCTCAAGATAGACATCACATTCTCACTCATGTGGCCTAAGCACATGTGCAACAACTGAGTAGTGTCCCTATCAGCATCAGAGGACACACCCACAGAGCCTGTCACCGTACTGCCTTGGAGAACATAAAGACTGTTCACCTTACTACCTTTCATCACAACCAATGAACCCTTAGTAACTCTAAGAGCTCCACCTCCACCAGTGTAGGCCCACACAATAGAATCCAAAGAACTCAAAGAAATTAGATTTTTTTTAAGTCCGAGATGTGTCTCACATCTGATAAAGTTCTCACTATCCTATTGTGACACCGGATGCGAACTGTACTAATGCCAACTGTCTTGCAAACTGCATTGTTGCCCATCAAAATTGATCCAACACTTATAGATCTGTAAGTAGTGAACCAATCTTTATTTGGACACATATGATAAGACACACTCGTATCCAAGATCCATTCTCTATCGGAACGGCCATCCAAAGGACAAACTGCAAGAACTATCTCAGCAACAACGATAGTATCAGCTTTTGTCGTATTAGCTGAATCTGAGGTTTCACCATGCCGGTTCTCTTTCTTCTTTAGAGCATAGCATTCTGACTTGTAATGTCCTTTCTTGTGATAGTAGAAACACTCCACATGTTTCTTGTTTTGGGCTGACTAGGACTTTGAACGATTTCTGGATTGCCCTTTATCACCCTCTCTGGTCTTTGTTCTACCTCTGGCTAGCAGACCATCAGCCTGCCTATCGGTACCTCTCCCATTCAACTTTGTTCTTAACTCAGCAGAGTTCAAAGCGGCCTTCACATCCTCAAGACTTAGGGATTCTCTTCCATACAACATAGAGTTAACAAAGTTTTTATAAGAATCAGGCAAGGAACACAAAACAATGAGAGCCTGGTCTTCATCATCAAGCTTAAGATCCAGGTTTTTCATATCCATGACAATTTTATTAAATTCATCAAGGTGTTCCTGAATGGGTGTACCTTCCTTCATCTTTAATGTGTATAGCCGCTGCTTCAGGTATAATCTCGTAGTAAGAGATTTCTTCAAGTAGAGACTTTTGAGCTTTGACCACAACCGCGCTGTCGTTTCCTCATCGGCAACTTCACGAAGCATATTGTCGGATAGTGACAATTGCAAGCCGCTGTGAGCCTTTTCGTCCATCTCTTCGATCTCGGCACTAGCCATATCTTATGGGTATTTCCCATCGGCTTTAACCGTGCCTTCACGTCGCAACAAAGCCTTCATCTTTATCCTCCATAGGCCAAAATTGTTCTGGCCATCGAAGATCGACACCGAGAACTTTACAGAAGCCATTATGGAGGATTGAAAGCTGTCCTAGAACCGAGAAGCTCTGATACCAATTTGTTAAGTTAATAAACCCTCAACAGTCTGCAGCGGTCTGATCAAATGTACCAAAATAACACACTAAACACAAAATCAGAAAAGAGCGGGACAATCACAAACACATAATATTTACGTGGTTCGATCAAACTGATCTACGTCCACGGCAAGAGGGGGCTTCACTTTATTTCTCTCTTAGTTTCATCTCCTTTACAAAATTTTGAGAGCCACAAGTGAGAGTGACCCCAATCTAATCAAATCCTTCTTTGATTCTTTGCTCAAAAATAAGGGTCTGCTGTCATTCTACTATCAAAAATTGATATCAAAGAGATTTGAAATGGGTCCCATCCATTTTGGATTCAAGCCAAAAAGTCAACAGATCTTTAAGGATATGGATATGTTTATTTCATGTTATATATATTATTCCATAAATTAGTTTCTTGATAAGAAATACACTGTAAGTCTTGTCCTGACATCAGCTTCAGATTCTAGCAAGGCATGTATGCACCCTGAGTTATGAACTATTCATTAGCTCTCAAAGGTACAGGCGGAAACAGAGATTCCTTTAACTTTATTCTTATAAAATAATACATTGAAATAACAATAGTTTAGGGCAACCGCAGTATGGCTGTTTGATTGCTTGCGGAATAATTATCTGAGAAAGATCATCTAATATCATTACATTCTTTTTTACTACTTCAATGATAGATAATTAGCCGACTATTTCGTTGGGCTACCTAGATCATAGATCCTCGTCTCATGCGTCGTAGATGATAATATGATCATTTTATCTTTAATAATATAATTGGCAATCTCAAGAAGAAGAGTTTCTGGTAACTTCATTTTATCTTTAATAATATAATTTATAGACCTCTATGTAATTGAATATTTCTGGTAACTTCTGGCTGTAATGTTTTGGGTGGTGCTTGTTTTTTGGTTTTGGATAGGTTAGTAGGATGGAATGTTAGTTACAGACAGATTTTTTCTTTGTTTTTACCTGGATTTCGGAAGGCTTGGAAGCTATGAAGCTGTGGACTGGAGGGTGACGACATAGGTCCGCTCCCCTCCGTCTACATCTCCTTTGATCCCCCCCCC
>BQKN01000113.1:354179-370077 GCA_022839385.1 Asparagus kiusianus | reverse complement strand
CAAACTTTTTGGGGTTATGTATCTCAAATGCGTCAAACTTTTTGAGGGTTTTTGTGAAATTTACCTAAAATTTTGCTTCGCTCTAATAATTTATACATGGTTAATTTGATAATTTTGTTTAGTCTCATGTAATTGGCAAATGCACTAATGCCTCTTGTTTAAGAAACGGGTGCGTGATGGATGCACTCAATCACGCAGAGAAAACTTTAATTATAGTATGCATATTACTTTTCTCTTAAAATTGGGTGTTTATTCTTTTATTATTACTCACAAATTAATGTCTAGCATGCACTCTTTTAACTTCCACAATATATAGGAACCCCCTACTTTTGTTTATTCATTCCGATATGAAAAGATGAATACTCTATCTGTAGACTTGTCTGGAACAAGTTGATCTTCTAGTAATATAGGATTCTAGGCACACGAACAAGAAGATTTACTCCTAGATATAATTATAGATGCTATTTATGTACACTTTAGAACTTCTCTACAAAATCTAGTTAATTAAATATTTACTTTGTATAACAAATCTAGAGTATTATTCTGGACAACTGTTTAATTTGTTCCGCCAGAAAATCATCGATTGATATGGTTCATATCTTTTGTGTTAGTTACTTTATGTTGGCATTTTACACTGCATATTGGATTTGTATGCTACGCATTGTTATGAGCCTATGCCGACTTCTTCGTCTATTTATTGCTGATAATCCTCTTTTCTAGTTGATGTCTTCAATGAGGCAGTTTAAAAATAATCCATTAACCTAGGATTGAAGGAGATTGCTAATTCATATGCAGAGGAAATGGTTGGTGTAAACTTTCTGTTGCGCGCAGCGAAAATTTCGGCAGCACTACGACAGCACAACAAGAGAGTCAGGTCGCAATAAGAATTCTCGTCTCACCAAGGAAACAAGAATCTGAAGCGAATATCTCAACAAAGTGAGATATCGGCTCTTCTTCTCATCAGTTCTAGGACTGACCTGTCGATGGATCCTAAAAAGCTATTACAAATCACACAAAAGCGATACAACCAAATTTTACGTGGTTTGGCAAATTGCCTACGTCCACGGGGCAAGGAGGGGGAGATCTACTATTAGAGGGAGAGAAAACAACTAGGGTTTACAATCACTCAATCTAAACCCTCACACAATCTCTCAAATCCCTCACAAATACCTCTCTAAGGGATGCACAAAACCCTAAAAGAGACTACACAAAATCTCCTCAACTGCAACCGCAAAAAAACCAAAACGAAAAAAAAAAACTTTCCCGTCGCACACCCGGAGCCAAATCAAACCTCCTATGCACTAAAAAAAACTTAGCGCAAAAAACATATGGATATTTATAGCCTGCATCAAATTTGGTTCGTGGGGTTTGTGGGCCTTCGTGGGCTCCTCCTGAAGTCTTCACGCGGGCAATTTTTTTTTCATTCGGTTTTCACCCTCCGTTCACTGCATTCACACACATGGGCCCCCCCACGTGCTCACAATTCTCCACCTCGGCGAAGTTTTCCCAAAACCGAGCCGACACCAAAGCAACCAAATGTCCTACTTGTTGTGTCCAGTACGAAGTGAAACAATTCACGACAACAGACTCAATCCACAACAAGTCGAGAACCCGAACGATAGTTCAAACAATCTCACCCCCATCGAAACCAATACCGGCTGCATCATAAAGACTGTCTACGTATCCTCTTGCTCAAGAAATCAAGCCTTACGTAGTTCACCCAAATGGCCGCCAACGACCTCAACAATCACGAATATGCAACAAGTTTCGACAATGATCAAACTTGTTGCTTGGAACCACCTTAGTGAGCATATCTGCCGGATTATCCTTCATGTGGACTTTCACAATTTTCACATCGCCATCTTCAAGAACATCCCGAACGAAGTGATAACGGACGTCAATGTGCTTCGTCCTTGCATGAAAAACCTGATTTTTTACCAAATTGATAGCACTCATGCTATCACAATAAATAGTGACGGACCTCTGTGATATACCAAGTTCCTCCAAAAGTCCTCGAAGCCAAATAGCCTCCTTCACAGCCTCCGTAACTGTCATATACTCTGCCTCCATCGTAGACAAAGCCACCGTAGACTGTAAGGTGCATCTCCAATACACCGGCACACGGATCAAAGTAAACACATACCCCGTAGTAGACCGGCGCTTATCCAAATCTCCGGCATAATCCGAATCAACATAACCAATGCATAGTTGCCCACATGTAGTGTCCCGCTCATAAACTAAACCAACATTGAGCGTACCTCGAATATACCTCAAAATCCATCTCACGGCGTCCCAATGACCCACTCTGGGATCATGCATGTATCTCGAAACCATGCTTACCGCCTGTGACAAATCTGGTCTCGTACATACCATCGCATACATCAAGCTCCCAACTGCGCTCGCATATGGAGTCTTCGACATTAACTCTCGATCTTCAACTGACTTCGGTGAAAGGTCAGCTGAAAGCTTCAAATAGGCTCTTAATGGTACACTAACTGGCTTCGTATCCATGCTAACATGGAATCGCTGTAGAACCTTCTTCAAATAAGCCACCTGTGTCAAACAAATTCTGCCCTTCTTCTTGTCTCTGCCGATCTCCATCCCTAGAATGCGCTTGGCCTCACCCAAGTCCTTCATCTCAAACTCATTTGAAAGCTGAACTTTCAACTCATCTATAGCTGACCTGGAAATAGAGGTAACCAATATGTCATCGACATAGAGCAACAAATAGATGTACGTACCTCCTTTCAACTTGTGAAAATATACGTAAGGATCAAACTGGCTCCGAGTGTACGAATGACCAATCATAAAACCATCAAATCGCATATACCACTGTCGAGGAGACTGCTTCAAACCATATAGCGATTTTTTCAACCTGCAAACCAACTTATCTTTCCCTACAGCTCGGAATCCCAATGGCTGAGTCATATATTCATCAAGATCACCATGAAAAAATGTCGTCTTCACATCCAACTGATCTAACTTCAAACCATACTGTGTTACCAAAGCTAACAAAATCCGAATCGAAGAATGCTTCACCATCAGAGAGAAAACCTCATTATAGTCAATACCTTCCTCCTGTGCATAGCCCTTCGCAACCAACCTAGCTTTGAACCTCAATGGAGTGCCTTCAATGCCCTCATTCTTCGTGTATACCCACTTATAACCAATTGCCTTCCGCCCCTTTGGAAGCTCAATAAGCTCCCATGTATCGTTCTTATGAAGAGATTCCATCTCCTCCTGCATAGCCACATGTCACGAATCAGCCTCCGAACTCTGCTCGGCCTCTCTGAATGTAGTAGGCACCAACTCATCAATACTCTCCACCGGAAGTGCATACATAACTGTGTCAGCATACCGTACTGGCATCTGTATGTTTCTCCTCTGTCTCTGAACCGCAATCAAATCCTAAACCTAAGCCGTCGGTCCCTGATCCTGCATATTAGTACCCGTATCCTCCGTGTCACCGTCATGCTCGCCTGGAGTCATCTCAGTCGGCACTCTAATGGATACTATACCATCTGGACAATATGGAGCTGCATCGATCTCCACCACCTACGATATCTCCTCCGTCGGGTCGCTCTCTACCTGATGAGAGCTGGGAAGCTTCAAGATAGAAGCCTCATCAAACGTGACGTCCCTACTCAACACAATCTTTATATCAACTGGATCCCAAAGCTTGTATCCTTGACACCACGCTTGAATCCTACAAATATGGCATTCCTAGCTCTAGGTTTCAACTTATCAGTTCTCACATGATAAAATGCAGGGCACCCGAATACCTTGAGCTGGTCATAATCTCGTGCTGGCTCTCCCGACCACTTCTCCATAGGGGTTTTCCCCTCAATCGCAGATGAAGACAGCCTATTAATGAGGTGGCTCGCATATGTAAGTGACTCAGCCCAAAAGATCTTTTCCAAACCACTCTGCGACAATAAGCATCGGATCTTCTCCAGTAAAGACCGATTCAACCTCTCTGCCACCCCATTTTGCTGCATTGTATGACTAACTGTGAAGTGTCTCTCTATGCCCTCGTCTCGACATAGCTGCTGAAAGGGGTCAAAGTATACTCACCACCGTTGTCGGATCGCAACGTCTTGATCTTTCTCCTAGTCTGTAGTTCTAATCTCTTCTTCCACTCCAAAAACAAATCTAGGACTTCATTCTTATGCTTCATGGTGTACACCCAACAATGCCTAGAATAGTCATCAACAAACGTGACGAACCAATATCGACCACCAAGTGATGCAGTCTTGGTGGGACCCCAAACGTCTGTGTGCACGTAGTCCAGGATGCCCCTCGTCTGATGAATGGCAGTCCCGAACTTCACCTTCATCTTCTTGCCAAGAACACTGTGCTCACAGAACTCAATCTTCCCACTCTTGGCTCCCTTCAATAGCCTCTGCTTGCACAATGCCTGTAGTGACTTTTCACCTTTGTGCCCAAACCTATAGTACCAAAGTCTGCTCATGTCCGCTTCTGAAATAGCCGAAGCAACCTGGCCAATCTCGGTGCTTCCCTTCAGATAATACAAATTTCGATTGCGGACTCCCTTCATCACCACCAATGATCCCTTAGTAACCTTCGCTACAACGTTTTCGAAAGTCGCCTTGAATCCCTTCGCCTCCAAAGCTCCAACTGAGATAAGATTTTTCTTCACTTGAGGAACAAATCTCACCTCCTTCAACTCACGGACTACTCCATCGTGCATCCTAATCCGCACGGTACCTATCCCACAAACACCACAGGATTGATCATTTCCCATGACAACAACACCCCCGTCGACTTTCTCAAATGATGCAAACCACTCTCGCCTAGGGGTCACATGATAAGTAGCACCGGAATCAAGCATCCAATCTGATGCATCCACATGGTTCACCTCCGGAGTAATCAGTAGAGAAAAGCACGAATCATCGGAATCATCGCCTTTCATAATATTCACCTTATTGGCCTTCGGGCCCTTTTTCTTGCCATTCTCTTTCTCCTTGAGCTTCGGGCAGTCTCTCTTCCAATGTCTCTGCTCCTTGCAGAATGCACATTGGTTCTTTGCTAATTGGTGGTGGCCTATAGACTTTGACCTTTCTCTATTACCACCTTTCGGATATGGGCTTCTACCTCTCGTCGACAAGGCCTCGCCTGAAGTACTAGCACGGAAAGTCTCCTTGTCCTTCCTCCTCAAATCGTAGTTCGTCAAAGGGTTAGTCACTTCACCATAGCTAATAGAAGATCTCCCATTCAACAAAGTGAGCACGAAGGTATCATACTCCTCATCCGGTAAGGATCCCAACAAAATAATCGCCTTGTACTCATCTGATATCTTCTCATCAATATTCGCCAAGTCCGACAACAACTTAGTGTAATTGTTCACATGAGCCGCAAGTGAGGTGCCTCTGGACATCTGGAATCTGAGTAACCTACACAGCAAGTGTAACCGGTTCTCAACACTCTTTGTAAGGTACTTATTTTTAAGAATTTCCCACATCTTCATCGCAGACGTCATCCCAATCACATCATACTTCAGCTCCTGTTCCAAACAGGACCTGATCACCCTACAAGCATTCTTATTCATCTTCTCCCATACCGCCTCTGTAGGCGTATAAAATTACCTATAGGTCCCTTAGCATAGTTCGGCACGATAATTCGACAAATCAACGAACATCGAGTGACGAGGCGACGTGATCAACTAATTGCATGCGAGCGATGGAATGCATTCGCGTGCGGAACCAATCCAACGGTTCGGGAAGTCAACGAGTCGTTCAACCGTAAAACGGATTCGAACTCAAACACCAAGGCGGATTTACTACCAAATAAAGATCCTGACTATCAAATCAAGATCCGGATAAATCCGATACAGAACCGGAAGACGGGAAACGACGGAAAACACCCCAAAGGGGGCTCGGCAAAAACCGAGCCACCCCAGGGTGGCTCGGCCAAGGCCGAGCCACCCTGAGGTGGCCGCCCAGATCTGTGCCAAAGGCACAGATCTGGTTGCCTATAAATAGGCAGGGTGATTCATCATTTGAGAGAACTTTTGGAGAGCCGAAACTCTACCGGATTGAGAACTTGTGCTCGAGTTTTTGAAGGCTTGAAGACTTGGACGTTTGGATCTGGTTCTTGACGAGCACCCGCATCACAAAAGGCAGGAGTTCGAGGGAACCAAATCTACAGATCTACGTTGCTATACTCCAGATCAAAGCTTGGTCTTTGATCCCGAGATTTGAGCGATTGTTTCCTTGGTGAAATAATCCCTCCGGCTATTATTTCCTTGGTGAGATAATACCCGTGATATTACGTAGATCTGTTCGGATCTAGATCATGCGGTGGTCAACAGATCAACCATCGGCGTAGGCAAACAACCCACGCAAGCGAGTGACCGGATAACAGGAGCTCGCGATTTGTTCGACAAATAAGGAAAGTTGTAATTTTCATTTTTGTTTGATTTTCATTGTAACCGGATCTTATAAAAAGACCGGATCTTTTTGTAACACAAAAAGTTGTTATTTAAGAGTGCAATGGAATCATCAATGAAGAAAACCATTTTTCCCGCGAACAATCTGGCGACCACAGTGGGAGCCACCGATCTCCCTACCGAGATCGGAGCGTCGCAGCCGCGGATCTTGATCCCGGTCGTGGAGGAGGTCGAGTATGAGTTCGACCAGCAGAAGTACGAGGAGTACGTGTCCTCGTCTGGATTAACCTTCCCCCGTAAGTCCAAGAAATCCCAGAAGTTCTCCTCCAGGAGAAAAGTCCATTGGTGCGAAGAAGTTGAAGCCACCAACGACAACCTCACCCCGATCGATGCCGAAGTTGCGTCGGGTGAAGTCCTACCGGCCTCTAAGCAGGTCAAATCTGCCGTTAAAGGCGTGGTGACTCTCTCTAAGAGAGCTCGCCAGAGGCAGCGTCAACGCCTTGCGAAGCAATTCGCAAAGGCCATGGAGTCTGTTGACGGGGTCCGCTACAACGCGGATCTGAAGAGCAAACGAGGCAAACAGCCTCAACAACAAATGAAGGGTAGTTCCTCCAAGCCATCGACGATGGAGTGGGTCCGTGTCAAACGGAACCGTTCGACGCTGGAGGAGCGTATCCGCAAACACCGCGCATTATCAGCGCAAGCACGGGCCAGAGCTGAAGAAGCCCGTCGGAAGCTACAGAAGGAGGTGGTCAAGAAGCCGCCATCAACTCGTAGGGTTTGGAAACCGAAGTCTGAAGCGGCGGTTCAGACCAAGGAGCAACAACTGCAGCCTCCGAAAGCTCAAACTCCGGTGAATCAACCCAAATCACCGGTGATTTCTGCAACTGTTCCGGGAGATCCCACAGGACCATCCTAGAAGAGGAAGTCAGTTTTGGAGCGCCTCGGTCCACTTCCCAAAGAACGAGGCAAAGCTCCAGTCCAAAAACGCTTGGGGCCAATGAAGAAGTCCCAAACGATTCAACATGCTGGGGGTCGCCGCAACCCTCAACACTTGGAGAAAATCGTGGCACCCAAGCGCACAACTTTGCGCATCGAAGTACATGAGCCCGCTGAAGATTGACGCCTACAAAGGCGCGTTTCGAGGCGCGTGACTCTGGAAAGCCCAAAGAAGGCAATTCATCCTCAGAAGGAAACGTTATCGTCTGATGACGATGATGTTATACCTGGGAGATCGTGCCAACACACGATAGGTTACTCCAACTTTCAAACGGATGAGCTGTACTATCGTGCCGGGGGTACGAGTAAATCCAGAAAGAGAAGCCCTCGAAGGCTCGAAACTCATTGTCCTTGTTCAAAGCTCATTCGGGCGGTACTGTCTGAGTGCAACTGTGTCAAGGCAGTCCCCAAAAGAGTTTCTGTATTCGAAAGACTCAGCATTGAAACGCCAAAGCCAAGGTCTAGGCGTTTTCGAAGAAGAAGAACGATGGTCGAAGACGGTGAACATTCAAGGGTCACCGCCAACATGACCAGCATAGGAACATCGGCTCAGGATAACCCCGAGGCGATTCCAGAAATACCCCGATGAGTAACTCGTCTACAATCCAGGGCTATCATTCGCGCGACGTATGGTAGGGTTCGGACAAGAGTACCTTCGGGAGACGAAGAATCAGATGTCGGCTCAGCAGTTACGTCTGACAATACTGTGTCCAGTGAAGGACAGCCCCGCGAGTCATTCATGATAAGCGCGGAGCAAGTGGCCAAGATGCTCGAAGAAGCCATGGCCAAACAACAAGAAAGCTTTAGGTTTGAAATGCAAATGGCCATGCAGAACATGAGAGAGATGCATGACCAACAGATCCAAGCATTGAGGAACCAACAAGGCGAACCAAGTCGTCATAACCCGAACAACCTGGAAGATGAAGACACAAATGAAACTCGTAATACCAATAACCCTCCCATCAACGCAGGGGGTGGTAACGAGAATGCTAGTGAAGACACAGGTGAAAGCCTAAAAATTAAAAACCTCGAGAGCAAAATCAATACATTGATTTCCGCTCAAGAGACGAAAAAGACGGGCATTCCTTGTCCATACCCAAGAGAGTGGGAATCGATCCCATATCCGGCGAAGTTCAGTCTAATTAACTTCATGCCATTTAATGGGATGGGTTCACCCACTCAGCATTTGATTTACTTCAAATCACACTTGGGAGTCATCTCTGGTAATGAGCCTCTGATGATGCGGTCATTCGTGGGCACTCTTCGCGCAGCCGCCTTCGATTGGTATCGTCGCCTCAAGCCAGGAAGCATAAACAGCTGGGACGACATGGAGACTAAGTTCCTCACAAATTTCTTCGATGACGACACCGAGATCTCTATCGAATCATTGCTCGACGAGAAGCAGAAAGACGGGGAGTTAGTCGACACCTTCGTCAAAAGGTTCCGGAACAAGGCGATGAATTGCTGGGATCCGATCACTGAGGAGTTCATCCTCCAGACCTGCCACAACAACCTTTCGCTGTATGTGTTGGAAGCAATGGGCACAGCACCATCCAAGACATGGAAGGATTTGAAGGTCCGAGGGGAGCAAGCTGAGCGATTCCTCAGGAGAAAGAAGGCGGAGAGAGGCCAACTGGCAACAAATCCTCCGAAACAGAACTTCAACCCAAAAGGAAAAGGTAAAGCTCATGCTAATGCCGTTGATGCTAACCAAACTTTTCAATTACAACCTCAGCAACAGCAGCAGCAACGAGCGCCACAACAATCGCAGCCGCATTGGCAGCAACGGCCTCAGAAGCAAAAGTCTTCGGAGCCGAAGTTTCCCAAAGTCTACTCCTTCAAGGATGATGAAGTTCCCGGCATCTTCAAGTACCTATTGGAGAACAACAAAATCCAGCTGCCGGCGATTGTAGATCATGAAGGGGCCAGCAAAGTGACGGACCCGAAGTACTGCGCGTACCATAGAGCGGTCCACCACCCAACGAAGTATTGCTACCACCTCAAGGATAAGATCCAGGCGTTAATCGACGTAGGGGTCATAACTCCGAAACCGGCCAAGAATGTGGGAGCAAACGCGGTGTCAATCAGTTTTGGATCGGTGCCTACAACTTGGTTCGAGCCAAAGCGCGTCACCAAAGTCGGGATGAAGACGGTGAATGATGACCCGCACGGACAGCGCCAAAAAGGACTCATCCCACACACAGCCCCAAACGGTGAAATTCTCTGGGTGCACCCCGACCTGATTGAAGATGAACAATGGGCCGGATCGTCATCCAAGAAGAAGTCAAAAGGGAAAGGGAAGTCTTGTTGCGGAGTCTCTGCTATCCCAAGAGAAGCCTTGCAAGAGGCCTTGGCCGATTCGGAAGCATTCCTCACTCAGATCAAACCGGCGTCTGAGGAACTGGAACTTTTAGCTCAACAGTGCAATGTGGCAGCTAAGAACATTCCCTGCATCACCTTCACCAAAGAGGACATGAAGACGAAGAATTCAAACCATGATCGGCCCCTGTACTTCGTCGGGTACATTAGCTCTAGCGAAGTCAACCGAATCCAAGTGGATCTGGGTTCCGCTGTGAGTATTATGCCACTTCGCCTAATGCATAGCCTTGGCATTCCAGTCAGCAAGTTGGCGTCTACGGGCACAGTCATTTACGGATTCAACACCAGCGGGTCAAGACCTTTGGGGAAGATCCGAATAAAGTGTCAAATGGGCGATCTGAAGATGGAGGTCACGTGTTACGTGATAGATGCTGAGACATCCTATAATTTACTATTGGGTCGGCCTTAGATCCATAGTAATGTTATAGTTCCCTCCACCTTACATCAGTGTCTGAAATATGTCGACACTGATGGAAGGGTTAGGACGGTGGTCACGGATAAGCAACCATTCAAAGGGTATGAGAATTACTTCACAGATTCTCTCCTTTATGGTAACGAATCCGATACGGAACCATCGGTCCAAGGCACGGACAGCGGAGAAGAAGCTGATTCCGAGGCCGGATTCGATTACAATGGTGGTTTTGTTTTAAATGACATTGTACCCTTTGTAATCAATCTTGATGATGAACAATCGTCAGATGGCGGTTGTAACTGGCAACTTTCCGATATTGAAATAAATCATGATTTAGAGTACTCCTTGTCTCTTGATGATGCGATAAAGGGATTATATGATAATCCAGATTTATGTATGCCGCTCCGATCGTCTTATGTAACGAAGAAACACCTCCAGCATTCTTTCGGAACAACCCGGATTATTCCTGCCAAAATAGGGGGATAAAAAGAAGTGATTTACGGTAAAGGAGAAAATCTTCCGTTGCCAGATCATTTCCTAAGAGAAGATGAAGATGATGACAAATCTGGTCTGCATTTATCTAAGTATAGTTCGGAAGTGCGCACGCTCATGGAAAAACAAGGATACGATTTCACACTCGGAGAAGGTTTATACTTCGATCGAGGTTCCCGTGTCCCAGTCAAAGCGGCATATGTACCAAAAGGGAAACCGGATGACTATTACCGTCACAAGAGAGGCTTAGGCTATGTTTCATCGTCTGATGACGAATGTGGTTGGCAAATTATCGATCAAATTGCTAACAAAGCTAAAGATAGGTACTTGCTAGATCTTCAGCTGAGGATTCCAACACAAGTTTGGGAGAAATGTTCAAGACCTTAATGTCGAACATGACTACAGCTGATCCATCTACGTTGGAGGACGACGATCAAATGCCAACGTGGGAGGACCCATGGGTTCATCACCTAAACATGCAATATGGTGATAGGTTCGAACAGAGAGAACCACCCACCGAAGACGAAGTAGTCCAAATTAATATGGGCGATGAGGCCAATCCAAAGCCCATATTCATCAGCGGTAGTCTTCCTCCAGATGAGAAGGAGGAATTAATTGCCCTTATCAGGGAATATATCGACGTCTTCGCTTGGAACTATGAAGACATGCCAGGGCTCGACCCCAATGTGGCAATGCACTGCCTCGACATCAAGCCGGATGCCAAACCTGTCAAACAACAGTAAAGACGGTTTCGTCCGCAGATTATGGAAGTCATCGAGGCAGAGGTTAAGAAGTTGATCGACTCAGGATTCATCCGAGAGGAACAATATCCGGACTGGTTAGCCAACATCGTTCCCGTCATGAAGAAAAATGGCAAAATCAGGATTTGCATCGACTTCAGGAACCTGAATGAAGCATGTCCAAAAGACGATTTCCCTCTCCCAATCACGGATGTCATTATCGATAATACATGCGGATTCGAGAGAATGTCCTTCATGGACGGCTTTTCGGGGTATAATCAAATTAAGATGCACCCGGATGACGAGAAACATACAGCATTCAGAATGCCCCTCGGTGTCTTCTGCTACACGGTGATGCCTTTCGGTCTGAAGAACGCAGGCGCCACATACCAACGACCGATGACTAAGATTTTCCAGAAGCACCTCAGGAAAACGGTTGAATGCTACGTTGATGATTTGGTGGTAAAAAGCCGCAACAAAGAAGATCACATCAAGGACTTGAGAACGATGTTTGATCTCATGCGGAGTCATCAGTTGAAGATGAATCCCACAAAATCCTTCCTCGGAATGTCCAGCGGAAAATTCCTTGGATTCGTCGTCACCAATAAGGGTATACACATCGACCCAGACAAGGTAAAGGCAATACATGAATTGCAACCCCCGAGGAATTTAAGAGAGCTCAGAGGATTGCAAGGGCGTTTAGCTTACATCCGGAGGTTCATCTCAAATCTTTCTGGGAAGTACCAACCATTTTCTAAGCTAAACAAGAAGGGCGTGTCATTTATTTGGGACGATGCTTGCCAAAAAGCATTCGAAGATATCAAGACATATCTGATGAATCCCCCTGTTCTTGTTGCACCAAAATCAGGTAAACCGTTCTTGATTTACATCAAGGCGATGAACCATTCGATAAGTGCTTTATTAGCACAAGACGATGATAATGGTCACGAACAGGCAGTCTATTACCTAAGTCGGACCTTGATAGGCGCCGAGTCTCGATACCCGATGATTGAGAAAGAATGTCTCGCGTTGGTATTCGCAATACAGAAGATGCGACATTACTTGGTTGGCCAGACGATTTATGTCATTGCTAATGTTAATCCGGTACGGGTATTCATGACTCAACCGGGTTCGATGAATTGGCAGTTAGCAAAGTGGGCCCTTCTCTTGTCCCAGTATGATTTGCACTTCAAACAGCAGAAGTCGGTCAAAGGACAAGCGATTTGTGATCTTTTGGCGACAAGTCTAACAACAGATACGGTTGAAGTATATGATGACTTGCCAGATGAAACCCATGAGGTTAACACCACATCACACCAACAAGTATGGTAATTGTACTTTGATGGTGCTTCGAGAGCAGTTAATAAGGCAATAACCCCTGGATGTTCTAGAGTCTCCTCCGGAGTTGGAGTTGTCTTAGTTTCCCCAGGGAAGCACGTGATGCCTCGAGCTTATTCAGTGACGAATCCATGTTCCAATAACGTAGCCGAGTACAACGCGCTCCTCATTGGACTCAGTTTCGCCAAAGAGCTGGGGGTCGAATATCTCGAAGCTTTTGGGGATTCTCAATTGATAGTCAACCAAGTTCGTGGAGAGTATGAAGTCAGGAACCTAGATCTGATTCCGTACCACCAGGAGGCCATCAGAATGGCAGATTCTTTTGAAGAATTTTATATCGAATACATCCCGCGTCTCCAGAATGCTTATGCAGATGCACTGGCAGCACTAGCAGTATCACTCGCGCAACCGCCCGAAGCTGAACTGCTAGTCACAGTAAGATCACACCAACTCTGCATACCCATATACGATATGGATATCGAAGAGGAGGATGATAGAAACGTAAACGCCAAAGAGGTGAACTCAACCCAAATCGGGTCTGAGTCCCGAGATTGGCGCTTTCCCATTATTGATTACGTCCAGTATGGCATTTTGCCGGAGGATGTAAAAGAAAGAGAATCTATTCGCCGAAGAGCACCACGGTTCTTTTACAATACTGAGACCCGCACATTATACCGTCGAGGGTATGATGATTTGCTTCTCCGATGCCTTTCGAACGAAGAAGCAAAAGAAGTTCTTAAGGAAGCACACGAAGGAGAATGCGGCGCACATCAGCCCGGTCCCAAACTTTATGATCGAATCAGAAGAATGGGATATTTCTGGCCAACAATGGTACGTGATGCGATCGAGTACGCCCGAGAATGTCACGCATGTCAAGTGCATGCAAATTATATGCACCAACCACCAGAGCGGTTACACACGTCGACCACGTCCTGGCCATTCGAGACATGGGGTATGGACATTGTCGGTCCTATTTTTCCCCCTTCAGTCAAAGGCGATCGGTTTATCCTCGCTATCACCGACTACTTTTCAAAGTGGGCTGAAGCCATTCCGCTTAAAGAAGTGAAGACGAACAATGTCATCAACTTCATCAAGCATCATGTCATATACCGACACGGCGTGCCAAGGCGGATCATTCATGACAACGGTCCGCAATTCATAAGCAACGCTTTCATCAGGTTCTGTGACAAATTCAAGATTCAAGATGTTTCGTCAACGGCTTACTATCCCGCTGCTAATGGATTAGCTGAGGCTTTTAACAAGACGATCATTAAGATCTTGTCAAAACTCGTGAAAACCAATAAGCGAGATTGGGATGATAAACTCGGCGAAGCGCTCTGGGCTTATCGCACCACCATACGCACGCCTACGGGAGCCACCCCATATTCGTTGGTGTACGGATGTGAAGCTGTGCTACCATTGGAGATTCAAATCCCCTTCCTCCGGATCGCTCTCGCAACGGAGATGACGGTCGAAGAGCAACATCTGAAACGTCTCGAGGAACTCAAGAGGCTGGACGAAAAGCGCTTGGAAGCTCAACAATACATTGAGTTCTATCAGGCTAGAATGTTCAGGGCTTTTGACAAAAGGGTCCGCCAAAGAAGCTTCAAGGAATGAGATCTGGTCCTCGCTGCTCGCCGACCAATAATCCTCAATTCCAAGAAGAAAGGTAAATTCAAACCCAAGTGGGAAGGACCGTTTGTAATAGACACAGTCTATTCAAACGGCGCTTATCGCTTAATTTCTCTAGAGGGTGTCAGGCAATTAATGCCAATAAATGGGAAGTTTTTGAAAAAGTACTATCCCTAGTACATTCAGGACAACTCATTTATCGGGAAGTTCCTTGAAGAATATTACATTCAATATTCTAGAGGATAACCCAAATTCATTTTAACCACCAAAATCTCTCACTGATCAATTACAATTTATAGTGAGACCATCAAAATGTTCTTCTGGCCCTCTTGACTCTCTCCATGAACAAGAGGTCCCCTTTCAGTTCGAAGTCCCCTTTCGATAAACGAAAGAACTCCCTTCCTTTTCTCTTTGGTTAAACCTTCTCATGGTCATAACCGAAGTTGAAATTTCAGTTCGATAAACGAAAAACTCATCTTCTGATCAGATAACTAATCCTATAAAAGGTAAGTTTATCTAGATCTTCCGGATTCTCGGAGTGGAGATCCCACTTCTAGTTTCCTTCTTGCACTGGAAATAGAATATAAAATTCTTCCTTTCCAGAATCAAGGAATAGAATATAAAATTCTTCCTTCCTTGCTCGGGGAATAGAATATAAAATTCTTCCTTTCCCACACCAACTCTTTTTCCAAAATTTAATAATTTAGGATTCATCCTAGGAAGTTTATCCCGAATCCTAAGCAGGGATAAGTCTGCGCCTAACACGCGCTGCCGGTTTAGTCTTTTTCCGCAGAAAAAGACACCAGAGTTCAATTCTGGGGTATTTTATCCTGAAACCTAAGCAAGGATAAGTCCGCGCCTAACACGCGCCGCCGGTTAATTCTTAACCGTTGAAAAAAACACTCGTCCACATATTCAATATTGTGGCAGGCTGTTGTTAATAACACCGAAATCCATGCCTCACACGCATGGGGAATTTTATCCTGAATCCTAAGAAAGGATATGTCGACGCCTAACACGTGTCGCCGGTTTGGTCTTTATCCGTAGAAAAAGATACCAGAGCCTGACTCTAGGGACCTTTATCCCAAAGCCTAAGTAAGGATAAGCCAACGTCTAATACACGTTGCTGGGTAGCCTATTCCCATAACAATGGCGAAGTCTACATATGCGAAGTTATAGCACGAAGTCTAAGGGAGTTCATTCCTTTAGCGCAACGTCACATGCGGAACGGATTAAAACAATCCGCATGTAAGCCCGACTCAAACGGTAGTCGGTAAGAGCACATCAAATCCGTTAAAGACTGAGGATTTGCCAAAAATCCTGAGTCAACGTCTCATACACATTGCTGTTTAGTCTTTTCACAGGAGAAAGACGAAGTCTACGTATTTAATGTCGTAGCACTAAAAGAGTTAACTCTTTTAGCTTAACGTCACTTGCGGAACGGATTTAGACAATCCGCATGCTAGCCCGACTCAAACGGTAGTCGGTAAAGGCTAA
>BQKN01000113.1:327576-354169 GCA_022839385.1 Asparagus kiusianus | reverse complement strand
CGAACGGATTTAAACAATCCGCATGCTAGCCCGACTCAAACGGTAGTTGGTAAAGGCTCATCAAACCCGTTGATGGCTGAGGGTTTGCCAAAAATCCTATGAGTATTATGGTCAATCATTTCAAACAAATGACGAATCATAATAAAAAAAAAGATAAAAACCAGTTTCACTAAAGGAATCAAAGGTCAAAGTACTCAGCAAACAAAATCATACATCAAGCCCATGACCAAAAATCTGCTGACTGATCTTAGAAAGCTTCTCATCATAAGCTTGTCTAAGTTTAGCTCTGATGGACTCCTCGGTGGTGGCTGAAGTCCTCGCAGCAATATCCTCTGTCTCGGCTAGCTTCTGCTCCAAGGATCTCAACTCATCAGATAAAGCAGTGTGGGTTTGCTGATCCTGTGCTTTCGTCATCTGAAGAATATCCAAAGTCTCCTCTTTTTCACGGAGTGTTCTTCTGAGCTGGTCTATCTCGGTCGCACAGGAGGTAATAGAAAGATCGAGCTCGGCAAGCAAAGATGATCTAGTAGCAAGGCTGGTCTTAACTCGATCTACTCGGCCCCGCTGCATCTGAATCTCGAGCTCAGTAAGAATCCGAGTCTCGCGTGATGACTGTAAGCGGGTGTCCAGCTCAGCAGCAATAAATGAGGAGACGCCTGCATCTCGGAGCTCACGAAACATCTGAAGCTCATGCTCTAAGCAATCAAGGTCATCAACTATAGCCTGTGCCAAATCTGGATATCTTGCTTCCCTTATCAAATTGACTTTGGAATCAAGAAAAGGCTTGAATTGGCGAAGGAAGAGTCCACCGTGGAAGAGCTTGCCAATCATAGCATTCACGAAGGAGAAGAAGGAGCGAAGTTCTATGCAGAGAACGATCTTCTTAGGATCGTCGTCTGATAGCAACTCTTTCATAAGGACATGAAGCCGAGAAGAAAGCCCTACACAAAGAAGGAGAAATCCGTCAGAAAAAGACCTTGAGTAAGAAGAAATAACATTCTCAGTTGTTTAATTCATACCCTCTTGAGTCACTGGGGGTAGTGGAGATGCAACGGCTGCGGGTGTATCGACTGGTGTAGTTGGTCTCACAGCCGGCTCAACAGGATCATTCTCAACAAAAGCTCCTGTCAAATTCAAAACGGAATTCGTAGAGGCATCACATTATAGCTGTATTAGTCAAAATTGGCTAGTCCTATAATCAACTTAGAAGGAGGCACATACCTTCAAAGGAACCATCCTCGGGATTTTTAGCGAATGTGGACTCAGAAAACATATCTCCAGGTAGCTGGTCATCAATCTGAGGGGAGCTATACATGAAGTGCAGCATAGGAGTATCCGCAAACAGGCCTTCCTCATCAAAATCATCAACCGAGAAGTCTGACACAAGAGAATATAAGTACCAAAGAAGAATGAAGAGACTACAACCAATAGAAATGAATTACCTTTCACGGGTGCATTAGCCTCTTTATTTCCAAAACCCACGTTCGCCTCCTGTAAGTTATCTAAAAGAGCAAGAAGTACAGAGACAATTAGAGGACGCACAAATTCCTTTATGTGCCATCTAAAAGATACATTGTCAATGGTAGATGTACCTGGATTCGCGGAATCAGGTCCTACATCGATATCCTCCCTAATGTCATCAACCCCTGTAGGCCTCTCTACATGGGGCAGTGGGTCAGGCTCACCAGGAGATACAAGAACGGGATCGGGACTCATCTCGCTCTCTCCACGCTCTCCTATATAGAGATGGAAAAGCATGAGTCAATGTTCTGAATAACCAAAAGAATGAATTACAGGGTAGATGTTACCTCCGTCACTAGCAGGATCATCACCAGCCAAATCCATATCAGATGCTCGGGAAGCTGCACGCGGCTTGCGAGCTAATCTCTTCCGCCTAGCAGCAGGGACAATAATCGAAGGTCTCGCCTGGGAAGGAGGGCGGAGCTCTTCTTCCTGGTCACCAGTGGTCCCTAAAACATCAAACCATTGTCAGCTTTAATAATTCTGGAAAGCAGAAGAAAAAGATGAATGATTAACCTCGCTCGGAAAAGTCATCGTAATCTTCAGGATCTCCGCCTGAAGCCTCGTCTGCAGAATGGAAGGTCCTCTTTCCCTCTTCATCAATCCGACGAGTCTTGTTCTGTATCCTCTGTGACCGAGCGTTCTCCCAAATCTTACGAGAATCAACCTGAGAAGCTTCCTCGGCCTCTAGCTCTGCGATCGGCTTCACGGGGATAGTCTTATTAGCTGCTAACAACCACTTGCAGCTTAAGAAAGTGAGGTTCAACTGCCGATCAGCACTCGGGAGACTAAACTTAGCACCAGTACAGCCAGTCACGGTCCACAACCATGCACGGAGACCATCCACCAAACCGCCGTGAACCCGAAGCTGCTGACGGGGATTCCCGACGTAAAGCTGATCATAACCAAACTGGCGAGCGAATCGGCAGGGTAGATATGGCTCTATGAAACACTGATCCCTCACCCGAAAAGTCAGATAACCTGGCCTAATGTTCACCAACCAGTTAAAGCAGCCGATGTCTAAGTGAGTTCGATACTCCCTCGGCCTCTCCTCATCTATCAAACAATCGCCATATCGGCCGGAGAACTGCGGAAAGCAAGTGGAAAATATCCAACACTTGTGGACCTACAGCTGCTGTCTGATGTCAGAAAATCCGCGCCCCTCCCACTTGCCATTCTCAAGCAACTGTAGTAGGGGAACGGAGTGGTCTGTGGCGTTCGGTACCGACATTATATCCGAACGGTGAAGGACGAACCAGGCCATCAAATAAGTGTACGGGAGCTCCGTCTTAATGGTGGGAATCTGACCCGGCAAATCACTTTCCTTCCGTGTAAAGGCACCAGAAAGCTATCGAAGTCCTCGATGAATGTTGGCCACCATCACCGGAAGAAGTAAAAGTTCTTTCTTGTAGGCGAGCTGAACTGCTAGATAGAGCACTTCCAAGGGTAAGGCGTCGCCAGACTGATATGGAACCACACACTTCTTCAACCAAATAGCGAGATAACCAGCAAGAAGAGTCATCGGTCGAATCGGTGCGGTTGCATGCCATAAGAATGATTTGAACTTGGTCCCTGCAGGAAAACCACCCTCAGGACTGCTAGTGGTATAAGAATGAGCGTCAATCTTCTTCAGTAGACCGTTCACCCCTGAGGGAGTAAGTGGGGCCAACTCACAAATAGCCTCGCCAGAATTACTTTCCAGATTCTTGAACAAATAGTTTGCAAACTGCTTCAGACTCACGAATACCTTAGTCCTCTTTGCTAAAGGCTCAGACTGCGCCAAAGCAATATGATAGTGACAAGTGAGGTCCCATAGAGTCTCATAGCGATCGGGCATACGATCCTTCAATTGATTCAATTCATGATTGGAGGGAAAGTATTCCTGATATAACATCTGTCCCATGGGTAAGCCAGAAATCATGTGCATCTCGTGAAGAGCCAAGCCCAACTCCCCTTGCCGGGTCAGAAAAGTGTTCGAATCTGGATTATAAAGCTCGAACAAAGCACAGAAATGCCTCGCGCTGATAGGCAAGCCATACATGGTGGCACGAACGGCTGCATATAAACCACAGGCGTGCAACTCCTCACCCCATCGGCTCAAGACGTACGTCGTCATGCGAGTCCACCAAAACTTGTCCAAAGAATGGACCCAACCATAAATCCTGTGACGCGTCGCAGGCATCTCTCGTCCTAGAGCAGCGAGGCGATTCCTCAAGGTAGAAGCGGTGGCAAGGAACTCGTTACGTGGTGGTGCATCCAGCCCCAATACCCCAGGACGCAATCCGGTGACATGACTCCTGCTCGAGCCAGGAAATGCCTGATGAGTGATGTAGCCGCAGTGGACGTTCTCATGCTCCTCCGTCAAGCGCCACGACATCTCCCGTGTCACAGCCTGACGCCTGAGCTCAGTCAATGAACGATGCTGAGGAATCTTCGGCAAATATATGAAGCCACTGCCAGTTTTATGAAGCCACTGCTCGGCCTCAATAAACACGGCATCCGGGTCTTCGACAGAGTCACCAAATAAGAAATCGCTCTTCCGAAGAGGCTGAATAGAACTGGCGTCCTTCACGAAAGGTGCATCGGTAATCAACTGTCGAAGAGCTCAGTGCCCATCTTCCTTCACCACCTGGGCAACCTCAGTCGACGTGCCCAAAACGAACTGAGGAGTAACTGGAATGGGGGAAAGATCGTCGAAAGTCGAATAGTACTCGCCACGACGCCTATATACTGCATGAGATGAGAATGATCCAGAAGGATATCCCACTGGAAATGAACAGTTAAACACCTGTTAGTCTCAATTATAAAAGGAAATTGAACTCATTTTACAAATGGGTAAAATAGAGTCATTGCCTTATAAAGGGTGAGACGATTTGGCCACATTGTGCAATCACAAGATATGGTATATTGATAATATATCCCTGCCTTATAAAGCACAATGTAGCTTCAAATCGCCCCCTTTATTTTGAGATATGGTTTTGACCAAGCAAAACCTATCTTTAAAGCGTCGATCCTCACCAAGGAGAATCAAGGCTCTTCCCGATTACCTCACCAAGGAGAACAACGTGGAGTAAAAGGACCAATTTGTAAATTTCTAAGAAAAAAGGGGCTAATTTGTAAATTTCCAAATATTGCCAAAAATAGCTCACCAGCGTAAGAGGGAGGCGCGCCATCAGCCGACGCAGCAGGGGAGCGACCTCTCGGGGCACGGGACATGATGACCTGCAAAATAACTCAAGGGGTTAAATTCAAAAAATAATTTCAGCCCCTAATTTTTGCATAAAAACCCCTCAAAATTTCAATTTTTACCCCCTAAAGGATTAGCTCGGGGCGTTAAATCACACCCTCAACCCTTACATACAATCCCACGACTCCATACATTAGATCGAACATGAAATAGACCAAGATCATGGAGGATTTACCTGAAGAAAAGCTCGAGATCCAATAAAGACGAGATCTTTAAGGAAACTTGAACCACGCGTTCGAGAGGCCTGAAAGAAACTTTTTGTTTGGAGTTTTTGGGAGATTTCTCAGTCTAAGATCCAAAGGAAAGCTAGATCTAAGACAGATCTGAGGGTTGGATGGAGAAAAGAGACCTGAGGGAAGAGCAAATTCAAAAAGAAGGAGTAGGGGGGGCCGGCCCTAGAGGAGAAAAAGAAAAGAAATGAAAAGAAAAAAACCCCTTTTATATAGTGAACCAGCCTTAAACCAGACCGGACCAAAGTGAACCAGACCAGACCAGTCCAAATGAGTTCAAAAGAGGCTGAACCAGGCTAAACCAGACCGAACCAGACTGAACCAGACCAGACCAAGATGAACCAGTCTTGAACCAGTCCTGAACCAGTTTGAACCAGGTTGAACCAGTTTGAACCAGAATTGAACCAGAATTCAAATTGAAGCTGAATTGAGCGTCGAAACAACTTCAAATCGACCGAGGGTTCAATCTCTTGTTTATTTGATCTCTCCCGCGCATTCGGAAGGATCGGAAGAATTTTCAAGCCAAATTACTACCTTTTTGGGTCATTATCAGACCGGTTCAGATAATTATACTGGTTCAGCTCATTCAGATATGAGAAATACTCCAATAAGGTATACGAGTATAAACTATTCCCTATTTTTGTTGAGAAGTTCCTGGAGAATATTTTTTTCTAAAAATATTCTTAAGGATAACTCAATAACACTACGCCGGACAACGCGTCACAAATAAAAACTCGACACCAACAATCGAGGGTTAGTTATATGTTGAACCAACAAGCACGAGCTAAAGATTGAAAAATCAGGAATCGACTTCAAGTTCAAATTCCAACAACGGTCAGACAATAAATGTAGCACCGGAACCCTTACAGACGTTCGACAAAGCACCGAATAGCCTGAAGGATTGGAGGAATACAGAACAAAGGTCATTTCCAGGTCCCATTACACCGACTGAGGGTGAGGGCAATCATATCCAAAGTATTCCAGACTCCTCTATAAAAGAACGAGGCTGAAATACTTTGGAGGGGGTATCTGTAGGCGTATAAAATTGCCTATATGTCCCTTAGCACAGCTCGGCACGATAATTCGACAAATCAACAAACATCGAGTGACGAGGCGACGTGATCAACGAATTGCACGCGAGCGACGGAATGCATTCGCGTGCGGAACCAATCCAACGGTTCGGGAAGTCAACGAGTCGTTCAACTGTAAAACGGATTCGAACTCAAACACCAAGGTGGATTTACTGCCAAATAAAGATCCTGACTATCAAATCAAGATCCGGATAAATCCGATACAGAACCGGAAGACGGGAAACGACGGAAAACACCCCAAAGGGGGCTCGGCAAAAACCGAGCCACCCCAGGGTAGCTCGGCCAAGGCCGAGCCACCCTGAGCTGGCTCGGCCCAGTGCCGAGCCACCCTGAGGTGGCTGCCCAGATCTGTGCCAAAGGCACAGATCTGGTTGCCTATAAATAGGCGGGGTGATTCATCATTTGAGAGAACTTTTGGAGAGCCGAAACTCTGCCGGATTGAGAACTTGTGCTCGAGTTTTTGAAGGCTTGAAGACTTGGACGTTTGGATCTGGTTCTTGACGAGCACCCGCATCACAAAAGGCAGGAGTTCGAGGGAACCAAATCTACAGATCTACGTTGCTATACTCCGGATCAAAGCTTGGTCTTTGATCCCGAGATTTGAGCGATTGTTTCCTTGGTGAAATAATCCCTCCGGCTATTATTTCCTTGGTGAGATAATACCCGTGATATTGCGTAGATCTATTCAGATCTAGATCGTGCGGTGGTCAACGGATCAACCATCGGCGCAGGCAAACAACCCACGCAAGCGAGTGACCGGATAACAGGAGCTCGCGATTTGTTCGACAAATAAGGAAAGTTGTAATTTTCATTTTTGTTTGATTTTCATTGTAACCGGATCTTATAAAAAGACCGGATCTTTTTGTAATACAAAAAGTTGTTATTTAAGAGTGCAATGGAATCATCAATGAAGAAAACCATTTTTCCCGCGAACAGCCTCTTCATATTTAAATGGTCTCTCGTGGTCCATGATGGTCTCTTCTGAGTTCTGAGCATTGAGTGCATCCTGTACGTCGTTCATCTACAAACCAAAGTTGATTTTACCGTCATACTTCACCACACTAATTTTAGTGTTCTAAAAACTAACTTGTATTGTACTCTCCATCGATTTGCTGCAGTCACCTTCTTCTCCCGTTGCAAACTAACTCCAAAATTATAGAGAAAGAACAAATTTGATAGAAATTAAGAACCACCCAACTGAACCCAAGATCGGATTCCAAATAGATCTCCTATCCACACGAGGAAAGCAAAATCTCCAACGGCAACTCCTAATACTATCTCCACCGAAGCCTAGAACTCCAAGAACCAAGCTTTACACAAGAATCTTCCTCCGCCAAACTCTAAAACACCCTAGATCTGAAATCTGGGCTCTGATACCACTTGTTGTGCGCAGCGAAAATTTTGGTAGCACTTCGGCATCACAACAAGAGAGTCAGGTCGTAATAAGAATTCTCGTCTCGCCAAGTAAACAAGAATCTGAAGCGAATATCTCAACAAAGTGAGATATCGGCTCTTCCTCTCATTAGTTCTAGGACTGACCTATCGAGGGATCCTAAAAAGCTATTACAAATCACACAAAAGCGATACAACCAAATTTTACGTGGTTTGGTAAATTACCTACGTCCACGGGGTAAGAAGGGGGGAGATCTACTATTAGAGGGAGAGAAAACAACTAGGGTTTATAATCACTCAATCTAAACCCTCACACAATCTCTCAAATCTCTCACAAATACCTCTCAGAGGGATGCACAAAACCCTTAAAGAGACTACACAAAATCTCCTCAACTGCAGCCGCAAAAAAACCAAAAGGAAAAAAAAACTTTCCCGTCGCACACCCGTAGCCAAATCAAACCTCCTGTGCACTAAAAAAAACTTAGGGAAAAAACATATGGCTATTTATAGCATGCATCAAATTTGGTTCGTGGGGTTCGTGGGCCTTCGTGGGCTCCTCCTGAAGTCTTCACGCGGGCGATTTTTTTTTCATTCGGTTTGCACCCCGCGTTCACCGCGCTCATACACATGCCCCCCCCCCCCCCCCCCCCCCCCCCCCCCCCCACCCCCCCACGTGCTCACACTTTCCTCCATAGGGCTAAACAACGAAGTATCATCTCAGCTACTTTTGATCCATTGAAGCTATGGCTTTTTATTTCTTTTATGAATTTCTGGTGTAACTATCACTGGTGGAAAACTAGGCATCATTGACGGGCATTCCCATCAAGAATGCCTAAATTCCCGTCAATAATGAATATCATTGACGGCTTCCCGTCAAGGATAAGCCGTCAGCGATAGTCCCGTCAGGGAAGAACTATCCCTGACGGGCAGCCGTCAATAATGTTTATTACTGACGGCATAAATGTTGACGGCGAGCGCCGTTAGTGAAAGTGAAACATCGCTGACGGGAATCCTGTCAGTGATGTTTCACTATCACTGACGGCGACCCCGTCAGTGATAGATGTTACTGACGACTGATCGTCGTTGCTGAATAGACAAACGCTGACGGGAAACCCGTCAGCGATATGTATCGCTGATGGGGAGCCGTCAGCGATGAACTTAATATCGCTGATGGGAAACCCGTCAGTGATATTAATCGCTGATGGAATACCCGTCAGCGATGTACATAATATCGCTGACGGCTTCCCGTCAGCGATACATATCGCAGACGGGTTCTCGTCAACGATATTATGTACATCGCTGACGGAAACCCCGTCAGCGATACATATCGTTGACGGGTTTCCCGTCAGTGATAAGTAATATCAGCTACAAAAAATTCTGCTGATTATATCAGTTCCCTGTACATATCAACTCACTGTACATACAAATCTCCAAACGACATTTCATGCGCATTCCAAAACATCTCGAAATGAATACAATCCAAATTTTCCCAATTAAATCTCTCATCCAATCAATTTTCACAAACATTCGAAATATGTACATTCACTTTTCACGATAAGTTCCAAATCCACAACAATTTTCACAACAAACCATACACACATGTTATAAGTTCTAAATCCACATCAAACCATACACACATGTCATAAGTTCTAAATCCACATCAAACCATACACACATATCATAATCTCAACTATAAAGATGTCCACAATATACAAACACGAGTTTAGGATATAACTCACTAAGATAGGTCATCCGCCCTATCTATGTCATCATCCGCGTTGCCACTGGCGGCTCCATCCCTACGACTCGTGCTCCCAATAGCATCATCTCCACTCTAACAAAAAAATAATTTAAATTTAGAATCACATAATATTACGTGTAATCATGTTTTACATATATAATAAGTATACATGTCTGCTACTCTCTCCACTACCAGTAAATGCCTTTTGAGTGGCCAAGAAGTTCATAAACTGACTTTGCACCGGAGTAGGAACCCGCCTTCTACAAGATTTCATTATTTGCCTAGAAACCATCGCAAAAGTAGCAGTAGGCTGCATCACTAGCATAAGCTCCTCTTGAATATCCTCCCACATCTCCTCGGGAATCTGACCATCTAACATATTCATCACAGAGGAAACAAGCTGCATCGCCTGATGAGTGCAATCCTCCTGCGGCATGTAAGAGGGCCCCGATAGCATAGTCGATGGTGTTGAAATCGGCGGAGGCTGGAATTGTGTAGACACCCTTTGAGCTCCAACTCCAATCCACCTGGTCCTCCCTTTTTTGGGAAGTCCACAAACTAAATGGCTTACATTATAATTCTGCTCTCTAGTCAGGGGCTCCTGGCTCTGTGCAACAACCTCAGAATATGTGTTTTCCAGAGCTTCCTAGAAGACAAAAAAATAAATTTAAGAATTGGCCTTTCAAAAATAAAAGATATTTACATGAACAAGTAAAATAAAGATGAAATAGTTCCACAACTGAGGCGGACTAAGTGCTAATAAATAGTTGAAGGGTGTTTTGTGCAACATAAAAGTACATATGAAGAAGGGTGTTAAGTGCTAATAAATAGTTGAAAGGTGCTTTGGCTTGTAAGGTGATAGGAAAAGTTTTTCCTGATGTTGCGTATTAATGTGCATAAATTTAATTATTATTGTCAAAATAAAAATTTTGTCAAAATAAAAATTTTGTCAAAATAAAAATTAAAGAGTAAATGGTATTAAAAACTCTTTTTAGATATTTTACCTCCGATACTCCGAGATGATTTCAAGATTATTTACAACATATGCATGCGCTTGATCTAACAATATGTTAGAATAATTTTTGTTCAGCCCGCGAGGATAGAGAACTGTGTACTCCTTATTATCAACGGGTGCTTGAAGTTCAGTTTGTTCCCCTCTCATATAACGAGAGGCAAATAAGAGACACTCGCTTCTCACGTAACTTTCAGATATTGAACCTTCTGGGCGAGCTCTGTTACGCAATTGACGCTTCATTGAACCCAAATATCTAAAAAAGGAATATTAATCAGATATAGATGTAAAGAAATTTACATTTAATAGATATAAATATTGATAGGTAACGCTTAAATTTTTCTAAATACTAACCTCTCTATTGGATACATCCAACGATAATGGACTGGTCCTGCTATTGTAGCCTCCTCCGTGAGATGATGTGTAAGATGAACCATTATTGTGAAAAAAGATGGAGGAAAAAGCATCTCCATTTCACACATTGTTTCAGAAATATTTTCTCCAAGTTTCTCAAAGTCACGGGCGTCTATAACTTTAGAACAAAGCTTTCTGAAAAATCCACAAAAATCAATAATAACCTTCACTATTTTTTTATTCTTCATAGTACTGCGTAGTGCCACAGGTAGCAATTGATGAAGAAGCACGTGATAATCATGAGTTTTAAGCCCTAATATCTTCCTTTCTTGTACCTGGACATTGTTCGATATGTTTGCGGAGTAACCCTCTGGTAACTTTATTGATTTGAGGACTTGACAAAATGTTTGCATCTCTACTTTCGACATTGTAATACGAGACGCAGGCAACTCTAATCTATCATTTTCGATAATTTTTGGCTGCAGTTCATCTCTAATGTTCAATGCAGTTAGATCTTGACGAGCTCATAGATCATCCTTTGATTTATTAGCATCTTGCAACAGTGTGGACAAAAGATTATCACAAATATTTTTTTCAATGTGCATAACGTCCAAGTTGTGACGTATTTTTAGCTCTTTCCAATAGGGGAGTTGAAAAAATGCTGAATTTTGTCCATCCTGAAGGTAATTTTACGACTTCAGCCCCATCACTCACCACTTGTGCTTGTCTCTTTCGTTTTGGTATCCTTTTGTTAATACGCAAGTTCCTTACTCCAAGTAAATATTCTTTCGAATAGCGCGTCTTTCCAAACCTGACGGCAGGGAACCTCTCAAGCAAATGTACAATCTGATCTCCACGTAATGGACGCGGAGCATCTCTCTTCTTAACAGTATCATCAAAAAACTTGCTCCATTTTTTTGTTCTGTACCTGTGTTTTATGTTCAACCACCTTCTATTAAACCAATAACAAAACTTTCGACTGTGTTGAAGATAAAGACCTTTGAATTCTGGACCACACACTGGACATGCATATGTTCCCTTTGTAGACCAACCTGAAAGATTCGCATAGGCTGGAAAATCATTAATTGTCCATAGTAAAATAGCACGTAGTCTGAAAGACTGCTTTGCATGAGTATCATATGTCATAACCCCTTCAGTCCAGAGTTGTTTTAACTTATCAATTAGCGGTTCTAAAAACACATCTATGTCATTGCCTGGTGCATGCTTACCTAGTATCAATAATGAAAGTATCATATACGGTTGTTTCATGCAAAGCCAAGGTGGTAAGTTGTAAGGTGTTAATACAACAGGCCATGTAGACCAATCAGAACCCATTATCCCAAATGGATTGAATCTGTCGCTAGACAAACCTAGCCTAACATTCCTGCACTCATTCGCAAACCAAGGAAAAGTTCTATCCACATGCTTCCACGCCTCTGCATCAGCCGGATGTCTGCTTTTACCATCATCAGTACGTTCTTCCATGTGCCACCTCATTTGCTTAGCAGTTCATATACAACCGTTTTAGCCTTGGTATTAAGGGAAAATGACGCATGACCTTTGCTGGAATCTTCTTTTGCTTAAGCATAGACCTTGTTGTCCCATGTGTTGAATAATTTTTGCGTTCTACCCACCGTGATACTCCACAAATTGGACACTCCTGAAGATCTTTGTTATCCTTATAGTAGAGGATACAATCATTAGGGCATGCGTCGATTTTATTGTAATCAAGTCCTATAACGGAAACAATCTTCTTTGCGTTATCATAATTTTCTGGTATGCTCTCTTTTCCATTTGGAATGACTTTTTCAGCAACACAAGCAACATATTAAAATATTTATCTGCCATTCCGCTAAGAGACTTTATACGCAAAAGACGCAACATAAATGATAACCTGGTGAACTCGGTACAACCCTCATACCGATCATTTTCATTGTTGTCAATTAATTTCATTATCTGCACCAGCTCCTCATGATCAGTCACGCCTCCAGCATTTCCTGACTCATCAGCATCCTCGGCTTCTTCAGATTGATCTATATTAGGAACTGTTAACATATCCGCGAGCATCGTATGTGTATCATCTATTCTCGTATCATCTATTCTCCCACCGGACGTACCGGTATCCGCCATCAGTTCTATTTCTTCAAGACATCCTTCCCCATGAAACGTCCAATATTTGTACTCCTCATGAAATCCTGATATTAAGTGTTTTTGTAAATCACTTTTATCCATCAACACCCTATTTTTACACCAACAGCAGGGACAATACACGACATCACTATTTAACTTCCGTGGGTCTGCCAAGGCGTATTGTATGAATTGATTTATTCCAACTTTATATCGACTATCCCTCCATCTATCAATACGAGGAATATCGATCCATGATTTGTCGGGAACTATCCTCATCTGTATGATATTAAGCATAATTAGATAATGTGAATTTTTATTAGTAACGCATCAAATTAACGGTTGCGTGATATTAACTTTCTTCACGACATCAAGGAAATTCAAATTATAATAATCTCGGAGGGAAAATTACCAGAACATAAATTATGTGGGAGTAAAATCTAACGCTCATATTTTCAATAAGAGACTTTAACGGCTGTCATAGGAAATGGACCTATCCCATTAGGAATATAGTAGTGTCTACAACTACCTTTATCATCTTTATGCGTTTTTATTTCTTAAAAATTTCAGCAGCACCTACCCGCTGTTCTCCAAGTACACTATGCGGATGTTATAATGCGTATAATCATCGATAATAGATCGATTAAAGATCGATACGCAAAACAACATACGCTTATTGTACACGAAGAACAATGTGGTACGTGTTATTGAAATTTTGTAGGAATAAAAATGCGTAAAGTATACAAAGATAGACGATACACTACTGTATTCCTAACCTGTACGAGAAGGGGAATCCTCCCCGGACAGATCTAATAATTATTACATGTAGAGTGTAGGCTGTCTAAAAATCACAATAGATAGCTTATCCCCTATCAAACACCGATGATGGAAGTTACAATCTGACGACTTCCAGAAGGTTACAATTTGAAGACTTTCACGTAGATCGCTGAAGGTTACAATCTGACGACCTTCACGACAACTGATGAAAGCTCTAATCAACAGCCTTTACAATCAACATCGGGAGTTACAATCTGACAACTCTCATATTCTCAAGGAGCCAAGACGAAGATTACAAGACAATGATCTTTGCAACGCTATGACAAAAGAGATTACTCGTTAATAATCCCTTCAAGGCAAGACGCGGAGGTCCTCCCCATGTGTTAACAGTAAAACGCCAGGGTCGAACCCCGCGTCACAACATCAAAAACGCCAAGGTCGATCCCCGCGTTTCCAAGCTGTAACAAGCCAAAACGCGAGCGACCCTCGCGTTCATCAATGTTCAGCCAATACCCAACCTCGCGTCTCAATCCTAAGACGCGAGGTTAGGGTCCTGAACGCCAACGTGGGCGTTTGACTTATTCAACATGAGTTGAACGGTTCTAAAACCGTTTATCCCACGTTCTGAGGGATTTTCGCCCACGTAGGAGCGGATATAGGGGACAGTTACAACCCCTTATCCCCCTATAAAACTCAACAAACTCGACAGAGTTAAAGGCTGGCTTTTTGAACGGGGGAAGTTAGCTAAGGTGGGATTTTCAGCATCTAACCGCACAGGTTTGAAGGCGATTCAAGATCTCAACCACTCGGGTTTGGAGATTCAGCAGCAGCATCAACAAAATCCTTGGAGATAGGATTTTCGAATCAAGCTCAGAAGATCAAATCTGAGAGGATTCTTCAACGACAGAAGATTCGCTTGGTCATTAACCGAATTTTCGGTTCTAACAACTCTATCAACAGAGTTCTAACTCGTTCAGAGTTCTTAAACTCGTTAAAGAGTTATCCATAAAACTTTCCACAGAAAGTTCATCGTTCCCACGAGATAGAGACGGTCGGATCGTCAACGGAGAGCAAATTCGACGTGAGCAATCGAAGGAGGCACTCCATCGCTACCGAGAAGAACCCAGTTTTAAACAAAGGAGAAAACCAAATTTGTTTTCTTCTCTTTTGTAATCAAGTTGTAATCGGAATCAAAGAAATACAAGTCAATTTTCTTTTATTCTTTTCGTTGCAATTTTCCCACAAACAAAAGATGGCGACTCTGCTGGGGACTAGCTTTTCTGACGAAGAAGTGATGACGCAGTCCGACGTCCACCTCATGGGAACTACTGTTGAAACTCTCGTCGTGGAGTTCGACCAAGCAAAATACGAGGAAGCCCTCTCCTCTGGATCGCTTAGCCCTAAGGCTAGGCGTGATGTCAAGATCTCCAAGGAGGTCAAATCCACTGATGAAACGCCAAAGAAAGTCCTCTCCTTTGGCCAAAAATCGTCGAACAGCCCCTCTGCTTCAGGAGCGGGCTCGGCCTCTGCTGAACTCGCACAGCGAGTTGAATATCCCACCTCCGCGTCCGCACGACGTGCCACAGGCCATAAACGGCCTATAGAGGGGACAAACTCCATGAACGTCAACGACGTTGCTGCAAAAGCCTTAAAACAGGCCAAGAAGAACGCTGCTCGTCGAAGAAGAAGGTCTCAGTGATGGACACAACTTCGAGAAAATCTATCTCCCAACCAACGCGAACTTCGCGTTCGTGAGCCTAAACGCGACCCTGACCTTCGTGTCTACGAGCCCGAACAGGAGCTTCGCGAGGACCAGACTGAACGTGGCCCTCAATGGCGCGTTTTACAGCCAAAACGCGGACCTCAAGTCTACGTTGAACGTGAACTTCAACTTCGCATTCCTCTGACAAAACGCGACCCTCATGTTGCCAAACCAGAACGCGACCCTCGTGTTTCAAACGCCGAACGCGACCCTCGCGTCTCAGGTGCCAAACTCGACCTTCGCGTCGACAATGAAGAACGCGACCCTCGCGTTGCCAAACCAAAATGCGGACCTCGCGTTTCAAGTGCCAAACGCGACCTTCGCATCTCAAGCTTCAAATCCAATACCGCGCCTGGTGTATACCGTGGAGCTTCGGGGCGCTGCCCCGAACCCCGCCGGGGGGTATACCATCCCCCCCGGACCCCCTGGCCAGGGGCGCGCCGCCCCCTGGACCCCTGGCTCGCTGACCGGGCAGCGAGACCCCCGAATAGTCTGCGTAGCGTGACTAGGTTGAGGGGCGGATATAAAAAGTTCATGGATTCAAGGCATCTCAACCAGGTCCAAGTTCACCAAGAGCCAGTCCCGTCCAATCATGGACTGGGGGTTCCAATTCAAACCTCACGACCAGTGAGTAACTCTCCTCGAATCTTTACAACAGATTTGAGAGAGTTCATATCGAGAGCAAGACCGATGCAACAAGTCATTCCTACGGTCCTCTCGGGATGTCAATGCTGCTCATATGCGGCCAGACCATTGGTGCTCGACCAATTTATGAACGTTGCTTTGCTCAACCGACGACGATGTTCTCACAGAAAGAAGTCTCCAGAGACTGAATATCCCGGGGTCACTATCAATGTGATCGGTAGAGGAAAAGCCTTAGGCCCTAGTTCGGATGACTCTGAGACAAGTCGTTCACCGACCGTCAGAGAAATCGCTAACGAGTTTGAAGGAATCTACCAACGCACTCGGATGCGAACAGGAGCCATTCCCTCTGTCGACTATCGGAGTTTAGCCAGAGGAACCAATTCTGATGATGAACACTCAGCCATTGTAGAGTCCCAATCATCAAGCTCTTTCGTTGGGCATGAGAACTTCGTCCATGTGGCAGAACATTCTGAAGATCTCGCAAAGAGGGTCGCTGAGCAGGAATCTATGCTCCAAGCACAGCAGAAGACCCTCAATGAACTCATGGCCCTGTTGACTCAACTCGTCGCAGACAAGGCCAAATCTCAGAAGACAGATTCGCCACTCAGGCAAGAATCTTCCCGAAAGGAAAGAACGTCTTCGTCCCAACCTCACACAAGCAAAGGGAAGGGAAAAATGGTTGATGATACAGCTTCTGACCAAGAAGCCCACAACCTAGAATCTTCCTCTGATGAAGGAAGAAAAGCTAAGAATGAGCAAAATCCTCAGTCGGCTAAAATCGAGGAATTGGAAGCTCGCCTAAATGTTATCGCTAACAGAAGCGAGCTCCAAGACGAGGGAGTTGTCAGACCTTATCCTGCCGAATGGGATGCGGCCCCTTATCCTCCAAAATTCGAGGTCCCGACGCTACAAACTTTTGACGGCACGGGATCACCAAACCAACATATCTATCAGTTCAAGTCACAGACTGGGAATGTGATATCAAACGATGCCATTCTGGCTCGATTGTTCATTGGCACCCTCAAGGGAGTTGCCTTTGAATGGTTCAGGAAACTGCCTGCGGGATGTATCCAAAAGTGGGCAGATCTAGAGAGACTCTTCCTATCAAGATTCTTTGAAGAGGATACAGAAGTCTCCATCCATACTCTTCTCGCCACTAAGCAGAAGAAGAGGGAGTCCGTCAAAGCCTTCGTCAAGAGGTTCCGAACCATGGCTCTCCGGTGTTCGTCGGGTATGACACAGTCTACCTTAGTAGAGACCTGCCGACACAACCTGCAAACCAACATCCTAGCTCGAATAGGGGTTGCAGAATGTCGTTCCTGGAGACAACTGATCTCTCAAGGTGAACAGGCTCAAAAGATTATTGTCAGGATCAAAGCTGAAGAACAAAGTAGGCAGGATCAGCCCGAGCAATCGGACCAAGCCCAATCTTCTCCTGAGCAATCGGACCAAGCCTAATCTTTTCCTGAGCAATCGAACCAATCTCACTCTTCCCAGTCAGAATCGGAAGATACAACGGCCACTGAAGCTAATCCTCTTCAGTAGGATGTCAGGTCCAATAACTATCACGTTAACAACTACCTCTGATAGTCAAACTCGTTAGATAGTGGCCCATTAGGCGATGTGCCATGTCTAATCCTTTTCCCCCCCTACACTTGTTCAAGACTGGGGGTTGGTTTATTTGTAGTTTATTGGATTATGAATAATAAATTTTCTGAGTTGTCACGTACAATAAAATACCTCTGTCAACCATAAAATCTACCAAAACTATCACGTTAACATTTATCTCTGATAGTCCATCAACTTGTCAATCCGCTTCAATAGGATGGCAGGTCCACAAAACTATCACGTTAACATTTACCTCTGATAGTCCATCAACTTGTCAATCCGCTTCAATAGGATGGCAGGTCCACTAAAACTATCACGTTAATGATCACCTCTGATAGTCTGTTTTCTCCAGATTCCCCCACCAATCCTCTTCGAGTAGGATGGCGGGTCTATCAAAACTATCACGTTAATGATTACCTCTGATAGTTCATTCCCTCCAAATTCTCTTGCCAATCCTCTTCAAGTAGGATGGCAGGTCCACAAAACTATCACGTTAACAGTTACCTCTGATAGTCAAACTCATCAGATAATGGCCTACCTAGTGATGTGCCTCTATTCCGACTTCATGGATAGTGCCTCACTAGGTGATGTGCCTTGTCTGCCCTTTTTTATTCCCCTGCTAAGTCTTAATCAAGACTGGGGGTTGGTTACTTGGAATCCATTGGATTAAGAGTAACGAATCTTTCATATCGTCGGGTTAACATTACACTTCTGACGATCATCATCCCCACAGAGTATGAATGCAGCTTGCATCACTCCCAATTTGTCATGTTAATAATACACCTCTGACAATCAACTTATCAATCCTTGTCAATAGGATGATAAGTCCTCAAAATTGCTCAAATCGCAATCTTCCCCAGCAAGACACTAAGTCTTCAAAATCTTATTCAAATCACGAGCATCAAAGCTCATCGTTCTGATGATAAACTCACCTAGCAAGTCTCCCCAGCGAGACGCTAATTCCCAAAACCTTGTGCAAGTCACAAGTACACATCTTCTTGTCACGTTAACATCAAACCTCTGACAAATCCACTTATCAATCCTCGTCAATAGGATGATAAGTCCACAAAGTTGCTCCAATCGCAACACAAATCCTGTCACGTTAACATCAAACCTCTGACAATCCACTTATCAATCCTCGTCAATAGGATGATAAGTCCACAAAGTTGCTCCAATCGCAACACAAATCCTGTCACGTTAACATCAAACCTCTGACAATTCACTTATCAATCCTCGTCAATAGGATGATAAGTCCACAAAGTTGCTCCAATCGCAACACAAATCATGTCATGTTAACACTAAACCTCTGACAACCAAATCCCCTTATCGACTCTCTTCAATAGAGCGATAGGACCTCAAAGTTGCCCTGGTCGCAACATTCCACTTATCGACTCTCTTCAATAGAGCGATAGGCCTACAAACCCGTCAAGTTAACATCACACCTCTGACGTCCAAATCCACTTATCGACTCTCTCCAATAGAGCGATAAGTCCACAAAATTGCCCCGATCGCAATATCTTTCCTGTCAAGTTAATATCACACCTCTGACAAAATCCACTTATCAATCCTCGTCAATAGGATGATAAGTCCACAAAATTGCCCCGATCGCAATATCTTTCCTGTCAAGTTAACATCACACCTCTGACGACCAAATTAACTTATCAACTCTCTCCAATAGAGCGATAAGTCCATAAAATACTGTTAGGTTAACATCACCTCTAACAGTCAAACCCCCCCAATGAACTTGTTAATTCTTCTTCAACACGAATAGCAAGTTTTCATTATAAAATCCCCAGCGGATTAAAGATTTTCTGAAATTATCCCCGTGATAGTGAAGAAAATTTCTGAATTTCACTCTAAGTGAAAATTCATGCCAAGTTAATACTACACCTCTGGCGCTTCCAACTTTCTTTCAGTGCTTCAAGTAACACAGGAAGAAACAGCGGTAAAAGTCTACGGATTCAACATCGTAGCACCAAAATCCATGCCTCGCGTGCATGGGGGATTTTATCTCGATCCCTAATTAGAGATAAGTCTGCATCTAACACATGCTGTCGGGTAGTCTATTCCCGCAATAATAGCAAAGTCTACGTATTCAACATCGTAGCAGGTTGTTATTAATAACACCTAAATCCATGCCTCACACGCATGGGGAATTTTATCCCGAATCCTAAGTAGGGATAAGTCAACGCCTAACACGCGTCGCCGGTTAGTCTTTCACCGTAAAAAGGACAAAAGTCTACGTATTCAACATCGTAGCAGGTCGTTATTAATAACGCCAAAATCCATGCCTTACACGCATGGGGAACTCTATCCCAAATCCTAAGTAGGGATAAGTCAACGCCTAACACGCGTCGCCGGTTAGTCTTTTTCCGTAAAAATGACAAAGTCTATGTATTCAAAATCATAGCATCGAGTCTAAGAGGGTTCATTCTCTTAGCACAACGTTACATGTGGAACGGACTTAGACAATCCATGTGCCAGCCCGACTCAAACGGTAGTCGGTAAAGGCTTATCAAATCCGTTGATGGCTGAGGGTTTGCCAAAAATCCTATGCATAGTCAAAGGCCCATCAGCTTAATGGACGTGAGTCGAGACTTGAAACAGATAAGCTAAAGACAAGTCTCAAAGACTTAGTCCAAAACACACGGAAGCCACCTCAGCGTCTCAAGTTCAAAAACGCCGAGGTCAGACCCGCGTTGCAAAAATCACGACGCCGAGGTCACACCCGGGTTCCAAATTTAAAACGCCGAAGTCAGCCTCGCGTCTCAAGCTCAAAACGCAGAGGTCCACCCTCGCATTCCAGAAGCAGGATTATGACGCATACCTTCACACAGGTCCCATGTGACTAATCCATTCAACCAAGATGCCTTCGAAGCGAGTGCAAAGAACAAATCCTTTACCACAAGGAATCAACAGCTCCGAGATCAGAGTTAAAATCCAAAGTATTCCGAAAATTCGTCCCAGTCAACCGCGAACTTTCGAAAACTTTGGAGGGGGTTTTGTAGGCTGTCTAAAAATCACAATAGATAGCTTATCCCCTATCAAACACCGATGATGGAAGTTACAATCTGACGACTTCCAGAAGGTTACAATTTGAAGACTTTCACGTAGATCGCTGAAGGTTACAATCTGACGACCTTCACGACAACTGATGAAAGCTCTAATCAACAGCCTTTACAATCAACATCGGGAGTTACAATCTGACAACTCTCATATTCTCAAGGAGCCAAGACGAAGATTACAAGACAATGATCTTTGCAACGCTATGACAAAAGAGATTACTCGTTAATAATCCCTTCAAGGCAAGACGCGGAGGTCCTCCCCATGTGTCAACAGTAAAACGCCAGGGTCGAACCCCGCGTCACAACATCAAAAACGCCAAGGTCGATCCCCGCGTTTCCAAGCTGTAACAAGCCAAAACGCGAGCGACCCTCGCGTTCATCAATGTTCAGCCAATACCCAACCTCGCGTCTCAATCCTAAGACGCGAGGTTAGGGTCCTGAACGCCAACGTGGGCGTTTGACTCATTCAACATGAGTTGAACGGTTCTAAAACCGTTTATCCCACGTTCTGAGGGATTTTCGCCCACGTAGGAGCGGATATAGGGGACAGTTACAACCCCTTATCCCCCTATAAAACTCAACAAACTCGACAGAGTTAAAGGCTGGCTTTTTGAACGGGGGAAGTTAGCCAAGGTGGGATTTTCAGCATCTAACCGCACAGGTTTGAAGGCGATTCAAGATCTCAACCACTCGGGTTTGGAGATTCAGCAGCAGCAGCAACAAAATCCTTGGAGATAGGATTTTCGAATCAAGCTCAGAAGATCAAATCTGAGAGGATTCTTCAACGACAGAAGATTCGCTTGGTCATTAACCGAATTTTCGGTTCTAACAACTCTATCAACAGAGTTCTAACTCGTTCAGAGTTCTTAAACTCGTTAAAGAGTTATCCATAAAACTTTCCACAGAAAGTTCATCGTTCCCACGAGATAGAGACGGTCGGATCGTCAACGGAGAGCAAATTCGACGTGAGCAATCGAAGGAGGCACTCCATCGCTACCGAGAAGAACCCAGTTTTAAACAAAGGAGAAAACCAAATTTGTTTTCTTCTCTTTTGTAATCAAGTTGTAATCGGAATCAAAGAAATACAAGTCAATTTTCTTTTATTCTTTTCGTTGCAATTTTCCCACAAACATAGAGCATGCTCCTAACATAAATCACGTTATTCTCTTTAGATGTAAAAAGTATTTTTACATTCAACTAGAATTACGTGAGTTTATATCAGAAGAGACTCACATGCAACAATATTAGACGGGAAACGGGGTAACGACTTCTGATTCATAAAATCATGATATATAACATAATACAAACTCGATATATCTAACTAATTAAAATTTTCAGTTAAGATAAAGGCTAAATATCAGTAAATCCCCATTAACTTTGGGACTATTATCAGATAACCCCTCTTAATTTTCAAAATATCAGAAAACCCCCCTTATTTTGATCTTCATACTAGGAAAGATAATTAAACTTCTTCATATTAGGAAAGATAATTGAACTTAGGCATCCACATTAAAGACCATCAAAATCCAATTTTGAACTGAAAATCAAAAAAGGACAAGAAATTACCGCTTGGATCTCTTGCACTGCAATCCAAGAAAACGTAAGACCCGCTTGGATCTCCTGCACTGCAATCCAAGAAATCAAATATCAGATCAGAAACAACAACAAAACCTAAAATTACAACAAAAAAATTTAAAAAAATCACTGACAGATTAAGGTTTCTGCGAGTTGATTATCACATGATTGTTGCCTCATCTCATGCATCTTAAGTTTAATTATCAGTTTTCCTAGAAACCTTTGCAGCAAGAGGGGCAAAATAATATCTTTATCAATACATGATTATCACATGCAAAGTATGTAATAAACCATCTGCTTCATCTCATGCATCTTAAGTACATATATACTTACTTTTAATCTCTCCAATGGAACTCATAATTATTTCCGTTTTTAGTTTTGGAATTTGTCAATTTCTTTCTTTATGGTCACAATATATTAAACATAAAGGTTAATTGCAAATAGACCCCCAGCTATATTTTTGTTTCGAACTTAGTACCCCTGTAGTTTTATTGTAACAGATAGACCCCTGGATTATTGTTATTATTATTGACTATTTTAAAATATAAAGGTCAATTTCTTTCTTTATTTGGTGTTATCTTTAAAGCAAGCAGTATGGGATGAGCAAGGGCTTACACAAGCGAGGAGTTCAATGATCATATGAAGGCTTTGGGTAATGTTTTGCATCAAGCTTACATCAAGTTGGAATCTAAGGATAGATTTGTGTGGTCTAGAAGTCAGTTTACACATCCATCTAGAAACAAACAACACCAATAACAATCTATCCGAGTCTTTAAATTCTTGGATCCTAGATGCTAGATTTCTCCCCATTGTTGACCTTGTAGTTAAGCTGAGGAGAAAACTAATGGAGAAATTCAATAAAAGAAGAAGACTTGGACATAAGTGGAAGGGCAAACTAGTTCCCGTAACTGACAGATATTGTCAAGATATTAGCAAAAGGCTAGAAGGATACAAGGTATTTTGCACAAATGATAAAGGTTAATTGCAAATAGACCCCCAGTCGTATTTTTGTTTCGAACTTAGTACCCCTGTAGTTTTATTGTAACAGATAGACCCCTGGATTATTGTTAGTATTATTGACTATTTTAAAATTTTACAATAAAACCTAAAATTACAACAAATAAATTTAAAAAAATCACTTACAGAGAGTTTTCTGCGAGTTGAGCGGGGGTGGTGTCGCGGCGAGCTCCGGCGAGAGATCGGAGGTTCGGGGTTTCGGGGCCTCGGCGCACGAGCGGTGGAGTCGGAGAGGAGGAGCGGGAGGTGACGGCGGCCGCGAGGGGTGATGGCGAGGGCGGCCGGCGGTTAAGTCGAGTGGGGTTAGGCCGACGGCGAGTCAGAGCTGCCAGAAGGGAGTCGAGGGCGGCGGCGCGTTAGGGCTTTCTAATTTGGGAACGAGAGGTTGTGCGGTTGGAATTTATATCAAACATCACTGACGGGCTACCCGTCAGCGATGTTTAATTCCCGTCGGCAATGAAAACATCGCTGATGGGTATAATTCAATCTTGACGGCAACTTCGCTGACGGGAGTTCCCGTCAACGATATAAACATCACTGACGGGAAACTCCCGTCAGCGTTGTTGCCGTCAGGGATACATTAATTTCCACTAGTGTATGCCTTATTGTTTTAAACTATTATCAGCCTTGATCACGCTATTTATGTAGCCAAGGTTTGGTTACAGATTTTTTTTTTTGGAAGGTTTGGAAACAACTCGGATGTTATCTGGATGGCGAGGACTAGGGTCCTCTCTCATTCGATAGTATCTGTTTTGGTTCCTTCCCTCTCCATCTTTTGTTAGTTTTCTGCCTTCAGACTCTCTTGTATTTCTTTTATATTTTAGTAATATATTTGGAACAGGGTACCTCACCCTGTTTTTCTGTCAAAAAATAATAATAATCCATTAACAATTGGTTCCTTGTTTCTTTTCTTGTGTTTTCATGTTCTCAACCTGGTTCGGGCATATGCTCATTTAAAACGGCACATTTCAGGCATATATTTATATCCAACAAAAAAATATTTCGAGTATATTTCAAGTTTCTTCTATGAAACCACATTTTATTTATGAGTGCCAGGATCATAGGATGCACCTTTAGTTTTGAACCCTCCAAAAAGAACATATAAATGCTATGTTTACGTTCCCTATAAGTTTTTTTTATTTTTTTAAAGGATGGATTACCAAAACTAGAGAAGAAAAGCATTGATTTGCAAGGATTTTTTAGAAAAGATGATAGCTGGTCCCAAACACTTAGATAAATGCTTTGTTGTTATTGTTGTTTATAAGAAAAGGTAATAGAGAATGTTCTTTATTAATAAAGAGTGCATCTAGCCTACTAATCCAAAAATCATGAATTTACATGCCTTATTTGTTCTATAATTTCATCTTTCTCCATTCTGGAAATTTACCCCCAATGCCTTTGTTTCCCAACTTAGATTCTTTGATCTTGATATAATGGGGGGTCAAACTTAAGCGCTACTTCCGTCAAAAGTTGAAAAAAGAAAAGAGAAGAGGATGTTTAATATCGAGGCCTACTAAATTAGGGGTTATCGCGAAACTTTTGTGATTGTTGTGGATCAACGTCGTCGCTGTTTGGCTCAGAAGCCTGCTCAACCAGTCTTTGTCCTCCTTTCTAGGGCACCACCAAGAACACAAAGGGAGAGCTCGCCACTGAACTGTTCCTAAATCACTCACAGAGGTGAAGAGATCGCACAAAGGGGTGAGAGCACAAAGCTCACAGGAGCACGAAGCTCACAGAAGAGAAGGGGATCGCACAAAGCTCACAGGAGCTCAGTTTTCTTTTCTGTCTCTTCGTCTTCCCTCCTATCGAGCTACTACCAACCCTTCATCTTAAATAGAGAAGGGGGCAGCCAACACGAGAAGGGAATCCTAGGGTTTCGAATGGTAGGAACCGACCTACAGGATGAGAAATGGGACTCAAAGCAGCAGCCATCAAGACACAGAGATATGGAAAGGGGCTGAGTACCATCGGGTAGGAGATGGGAAGGACCTGAGTACCATCGGGTAGGGGAGATTAGAGATGGGCTAGGGCAAAAGACAGTGGGGAGCTGGGCCTTTTGGTAACGGGCTAGATTTTAGGCCAACAAAATAGCAACAATCTCCACATTTGGCCCAAGGTAGCATACTGAGGAAAAACACGGAACTGTAGGACTCATCATTACCAAACCATTACCTGTATGATCACAAAGAAGATACAAGCAATAAAAGAGAATACACAAAGTAAACTCAGATCACAAAGATCGGGGTAAGATCACCAAGCATACCAAGTCCACGAAGGACCGAACTCTACCAAACGGTCATCGAGTTCAAAGGGAAAAATCACAAAGCTACTAACAAGCACAAAGCAAGTTAATAGGCCACAAAGGCAACACACAAAGCAAAGGAAAATTACCCAAAGTTAAAATTCAAGATTTTTTAACACGAGATAAATTTTTTAGTAGGCAAACACTTAGTACCCATGTTAGCCGGATTAAATTCTGAGGGAATTTTCTCTAACTTGATAATACCCTTTTCAATTATATCCCGAATGTAATGAAATCTAACATCAATATGTTTAGTTCTATCATGAAAAACAGGATTTTTGCAAAGTTGAATAGCAGATTGACTATAAGAAAATACAATCACATTTTTATCAAGAAAACCAATCTCGGATATAAGGCCCCTAAGCCAAATAGCTTCTTTAAAAGCTTCAGTGGCAGCAACATACTCAGATTCAGTAGTAGATAAAGCAACAATGGGTTGTAATTGGGATTTTCAACTTATGCAAGAGCCACACAAAGTAAACACATAAGAAGTGGTAGATTTTCTATTATCCCTATCATTTGCATAATTGGAATCTACATAGCCAACTAGTTTAATACCTTCAGAACACTTAGAGATGGTTAATCCTACATTCACAGAGGATTTTAAATATCTTAAAAGCCATTTCAAGGAATTCCAATGAGGCATACCAGGATTAGACATATATCTACTCAAGCAACTAACCACATATGCAATGTCAGGCCTAGTACTAACCATGAGATACATGACCGATCCTATAACATTCGAATATGACACCTTCTTCATATCATTTATTTCAGTTTCAGTCTTGGGGGACTGATCCTTACTTAACACAAAATGGGAAGCAAGAGGCACATTCACAGATTTGGCATCAGACATAGCAAATTTACTCAAAATTTTTTCAACATATGTACTTTGGTTTAAAAATAGAGTAGATTTGTTTTTGTCCCTAATAATATTCAAGCCTAGAATTCTTTTTACATCGCCTAAGTCTTTCATGTCAAAATTTTCACAAAGATGTTTTTGAACATGATCAATAGACTTCAAGCAAGGACTAACAATCAACATGTCATCCACATAAATTAAAAGAAATACAGGCACAGAGTCTATATTCTTATAATACATGCAATGATCAGCAGAACTCCTTTTA
>BQKN01000113.1:226836-327566 GCA_022839385.1 Asparagus kiusianus | reverse complement strand
AGTCTATATTCTTATAATACATGCAATGATCAGCAGAACTCCTTTTAAACTTTAAAGATTGCATGTGTTTATCAAATCTAATATTCCATTGTCTAGGTGATTGTTTTAAACCATACAAAGCCTTTTTTAACAAGCACACGTGATCAGGCAATTTAGGGTCCACAAAGCCCTCAGGTTGGTACATATAAATATTTTTATCAAGATCACCATGCAAGAAAGCAGTAGTTACATCTATTTGTTTTAATTCCAAATTAAAATGAGCAACTAAAGCAAGCATAATTCTAACAGTAGTGAATTTGACAACAGGAGCAAAAAATTCAACATGATCAATTCCCTTCTTTTGAGTAAATCCCTTAGCTACTAACCTAGCCTTAAAACTAACACTTTTAGATTCTTGTTTCACCTTAAACAGCCACTTACAGTCCACTACAGATCAACTAGCAGGTTTAGGAATAAGTTTCCATATTTGGTTAATTCTTAGGGATTTCATCTTACTCTTCATAGCACTAATCCATTCTTCAGAATATTTCAATTTTAATGCTTCTCTATAAGTCTTAGGTTCATTGCACTCAAGGGATTCAAACACATTAAAGGCAAACTCAGACATATTACAATCAATCAAATTGCAATCTCTATATCTTTCAGGTTTCCTAATGGTTCTTTTATTTCTATCCCTAGTGAGTTGATAATCATTCAAATCATGCATGTTATTTATTTTCCGCATATCATGCTCCACCTTATTAGGAATAATCTCATCTTGATTTTCAATAATTATATCATTCAATTTTTCTTCAGGAAGTGATTTGGGTTGATTAATAATAGGCGTTTGCTCCACCTCATTTGGAGCATCATTTCCAGGAATAGAGATATGTAAAGGTAAACAAGGAAATTCATTTTTATTAAAAACAACATCTCTACTTATCACTACCTTAAACCTCGGTTCACTCTTATTCCAAAGCCTATAACCTTTTACCCTTTCAGGGTATCCTAAAAAAACACATTTCTTATATCTAGGTTCTAACTTAACAATCATTTGATGCACATAGTCAGCACACCCGAAAATTCTCAAATTATTTAAATCAAGAGGTTTGCCCGTGAACACAAATTCAGGGCATTTCCCTTCTAAGGGAACAGAAGGAGACCTGATAATTAAATAGGCGGCAGTACAAACAACTTCTCCCCAGAACTTCTTGGAGAGCCCAGATGTGGCCAACATAGCCCTCACCCTCTCTAAGAGAGTTCTATTCATCCTTTCAGCAATCCCATTTTGTTGGGGTGTGTAGGGAACAGATCTATGCCTTTTAATACCCCAAGTAGCACACAAATCATTCAATTGTTTGTTACAAAACTCAAGACCATTGTCTGTCCTAAGAGTTTTAATTTTCTTTCTCGTTTAGTTTTCAATCATAATTTTCCAGTTTTTAAATTTATCAAAAACTTTAGATTTTTGTTTCATGAGTAAAACTCAGACTTTTCTATAATAATCATCAATTATGGAAAGAAAATATTGGTTCCCTCCATGCGTAGGAACACTAGAGGGACCTCACACATCAGCATGCAAATATTCAAGTATACTAGTGCACTTAGACTAATTAGGAAAAGAAGAAGTAGGAAAGCTAACCTTATGTTGTTTTTCTAACACACGAGATTCACAGAAAGGGATGGGAGATATTTTATCGCTACCAAAGTGACCTCCTTTATGCAAAATTTCTAATCCTTTATTACTCATGTGACCTAATCTATTATGCCATAAAACAGATTTATCACCTATCACATAGTTAACAGAATCAAGCACAGGTTCAGCATGACAAGCATATAAATTACCCCATTTTCCCTCCAAACCATCAATTTCTAGAGATGCACAAGAAATCAAGTTATAACGTAAATCAGGAACATGCCTAACATCCTTCAACGTAAACACAGAACCAGAGGAAAACCTAAGGCATACATCACCAGTTCCTAAAACATTGTATTTTTTTATTTGCCATTGACACAAAGCCATTCTCTATTTTCTTGTAGTTTGAAAACAAGTTTTTAAAAGGAGTCATATGAAAAGTACAACCAGAGTCTACTAACCAATCTGATTTACACAAAGAATCAGATAACACATAGTTCAAATATGCATGATCACAAAGATTATTAATCATGAAAATTTCACTCATTTTGCCCTCACAGACAGCCATGTTAGCATGATCATTTTGCTGATTTTTCTTAGGCTTAGGACAATCTTTAATAAAGTGACCAGTTTCCTGACAATTATAGCATTTTTTAACTTTAAACCTGGACTTAGATCTACCCCTTTCATTTTAAACTTTTTTCTTACTTGATTCTATATTACTAGCATTCTTTTGGTTATTAGACCTATTCTAAGGCCTACCCCTCACATGCATAACCTCACCAGAATTTTTATTTCCTCCAGAATGTTTTAAATCTAATTCCTTACTCTTAAGACCATTGACCATAATGTCAAGGGTTATCTCATCTCTACCATATTTAATAGCAGATTTCACATCACTATATGAGTCAGGAATAGCATTTAGAAGGACAATAGGAGTATAATCGTCTATATCTTTATCACCAGTTAACTTAATATCTGATATAAATTTTGTGAAAACATCTAGGTTCTCCTCAATGTCCTTAGACATATCCAATCTAAATTTGAAAAAAAAAATTCAATCAAAAACATTTTACTGGGCAAAGAGGTTTCAGTATAAAGTTCTTCAAGTTTATCCCAAAGGGTTTTAGCAGATTCCAAAATTCTAACTTTTCTAAGCACAGAGTCAGATAAGTTCAAATAAATTGTGGAATAAGCACTTTCGTTCATTTCAGCCATTTTTTCTTCAGTGTCAGAAGTCAAATAAGTCTGACAACAGCCCTAAATAATTTCTGTTGAATTAAAATGCATTTTATTCTTTGTTTCCAAATGCTAAAATCAGATTTTCCGTTGAACGGGGCCATACCATATTGATTACCAGCAGACATTTTTTACACAGAAAAACAAACAATAACTAGTACGAACAAATCTGATTTCGGTAATTATCCGGTCCGAAACGTGTGAAGCAACTAGCACGAACAAATGAGAAGAACGATGAAGACAGAGTTCTTGTTTCAATCTCTTTGTTCTTTCACACGAGCACAAACAATAACAGAAACTATTTTTTAGAAAAATAAAAAAAATGCAACTATAGCCAAAAAAATTCAGAATTTTACTGTAAATTTTCAACAAAGCCAGATCTTAACTGCAACGGAAAGAAAACACTGATAAGAGTTTGATTTCAGTCAATTCACCTGAGCGAAACCCTAGGAGAGGGTTTCGACCTTACCCACTTGCTCGGCAGTGCGGCGGTGGTCCAGCGGCGATCTGATTTCGGCGGTCCGGCGGCGGTCCAGCGGCTTAAACGGCGACGACTCAACGAAGCCTAGCGGCGGCGACCGGCGGTGTTGGAAGGGCAACGACTCACCGAGCTCTGATACCACTGTTGTGGATCAACGTCGTCGCTGTTTGGCTCAGAAGCCTGCTCAACCAGTCTCTGTCCTCCTCTCTAGGGCACCACCAAGAACACGAAAGGAGAGCTTGCCACTGAACTGCTCCTAAATCACTCACAGAGGTGAAGAGATCGCACAAAGGGGTAAGAGCACAAAGCTCACAGGAGCATGAAGCTCATAGAAGGGAGGGGGATCGCACAAAGCTCACAGGAGCTCAGTTTTCTTTTATGTCTCTTCGTCTTCCCCCCTATCGAGCTACTACAACCCTTCGTCTTAAATAGAGAAGGGGCAGCCGACACGAGAGGGAAATCTTAGGGTTTCGAATGGTAGGAGCCGACCTACAGGGATGGGAGATGGGACTCAAAACGGCAGGCATCAGGTCACAAAGATATGGGAAGGAGCTGAGTACCATCGGGTAGGAGATGGGAAGGAGCTGAGTACCATCGGGTAGGGGAGGTTAGAGATGGGCTAGGGCAAAAGACAGTGGGGAGCTGGGCCTTTTGATAACGGGCCAGATTTTGGACCAACAAAATAGCAACAGTGATCAACAGTTAGAATTGAATTCAGGCTGTGGCTCTGAGTATTAGAGTGAAAAAAAAGGGGGGGACAGTTAAAATTGAATTGCTAGAAACTCTATTTTACATTCTAGACTATGCATATAACGCTAACTTTGTTAAATTACCTATTCAAGTTGATTATTGTTGGATTATTCTTGTTTGGGTCAAAATAATTATGTTCTATTTTAAGACACGGGTGCTTGTGATTTGGGCATACAACTGGGAAGCAATACGGAATAAGGAAGAAGACTCACCAAAAACTCAATTGACATAGCAACGTTGATGAATTTCCCTTGTTTCCATATGAAAATACTAATTTCAAAATGATGTCAAAACATGACTTTTATTTCTAAGGTTATAATATTTTGGTATGCTTCCATCATTTTCTTATGGGAAAAAAAACACTGAAATGAATTAATTGTACCTGTTTAGATCAAGGTGAGGGATAAAGTCGAGGTGCTGAATATCATATCCTCATTTCTTTGGCAACGCAAATCGGTTATATTTCCACCAAGTATAACAGAAAATAAAACAGCTTGTATTACAATATGACTAGCGCACCACATTAAATAAAGAATTTGAATTGAATTGAATTTGTTGTAATATTATCTACCGGATGGACATTTATTCTTCTCCACAAACCAAGGTATCCATGAAAAAAAAAAGGAAAAAAAAAACCAATGAAAAAGATAAACTGGCTCCATTATATTTTTCATCCCTTGGGTAGGTATTAGCAATAAAACTATTTCCACATGCGTATTGTAACGTCTCGTTGAATTGTGTAACGGATGAGGGATGTTATCGCTAGCTCGAATGTGTCATAGGTTTTTACGGGCAATGTTTTCCTGGCCAAAATTCTCGAGCCCTTCCTTCTCCATAAGACCTCCGGTTATCTCAATCTTGAACAACCTAGGTGTTATTGCACTTAACTCTGATTTAATATTCTCCCACCTCCAAGGCCATCACCTACCATCAGAAGGGGGAAATAACTCATGAAGCTGAGGGGTAAATCAGGCAATCATTCCTCTTATCGTATCCGACAATCACAACTTATCAATGGATATAATCCTTTGAATATAAATCCTATCAGAATAACCTGCATGAGAGTATGAACAAAATATTTTGAGCCTCTTAAGGACATTACGATGAAATCTCTCAAACTGGTTGGTTAGGATTCACATAGTCAAACTCACAATTAGAAAATCGGTTGGTCATTTAAGGCTTGTTCATTCTCATGTACCACACACGCTTGATGCTTTACCCTTTGTTCTTTTATAAAAGCGTGGTATTTGATGATGACTACGTTGATTTAACTAGCAATATTCTTGTTTCGGTTCCATGATTTCATGGTCTACTCGGCTAAATGAACTCGTAAATGCATGCAGTAATCACGACTATCTTTTGCTAAGTTTTTTTCTGTATAGTAGTAATTACCTGCAGAGGAGTTAAAAAAGAACAGGGTACCACTACTAAAAGTCCACAAACCAAGTTTGTGGTATGTTGTGAACAGGAAAACATTCTTTAGTAGTAATTAGCTGAGGATAATTTCGGGCTGGCAGTTGTATTGCCACCTGCTATGACCAATGCAAAAATATTATGGGGCTTTTAGGAAATATAGGCCCCACAAAATCTCATTTATTTTGATATAGGCGCCCCAAATCTTCACATTTTTTATTAAGTCCCCCAAAACCTTTAAAATTATCCCAATTTAGTCCCAGTTAGTCTAAACTGTAAGAGTTCAACTTGAGTAGAATTCAACTAGTGGGTATTTGTAATTAACCAGAGTTAACACCAAACTCCCCCAATTTTTTTTATCTACTTCCGCTATCACTGTAAAATTTTGGCGGGTGCCAGCGATGTAACAAGAACAAGCGAAGGACCACCAAGCTCGTTCCTTGATCTGCTATATACCTCCATGGCCGCCACTGTTCCCCTCTTCAGCCCTTCAGATGGGAGAAGGGTTCATGGGTCGACCTGGTGGATGCTACTGCTCCAAGAACAGCAATACAAGATCAGCACTTAGCCATGGCTCAGGTTGAATGAGGGGTGGAAGACAAGGATAAAAGGGACAATACAAACTTAACGTTACTGGGATTTGAGTCAAAGACAAACAGAATTAAACCGTTGGGATTAATTTGCAATAACTTGAGGTTTCGGGTGACTTACTTGAAAATATGATGATTTGCATGACTCATCTCAAAATACGTGAGATTTGGGGGACCTATATCTCAAAAACACAATATTATTTCACCAAGTAACAGAAAATAAGCGAACTTTATTTAGAACACAAATGAAGAATAAGATTCTGACATAACAGCACAAAAATTAAGTACACCTTTTTTTCTCTGAACCCAGGTGCGTGTATTCGTATAACCAATGAAAAGAGGTATATGCCAACAAATAAACCGGATCCTGTAAAGCACTGAATTTGCACTCGTCCATTATTATGCCAGAGCTTCAGCTCATAGAGAGGAGTAAATAGGGAGACCAGGTAGAGTTACGCCAGCATCAATAATGAAGATATTGCCCGATACATACTGCGATGAATCATGGATCAAGTATCGCACAAGGGATGTCACTGCTGGGTCTAGTGTGCCATAGGTTTTTAGAGGAACTGTTTTCATTGCCACTTTGTTAAGCCATTCCTTCTGCACAAGACCCTCAGTTATCTCAGACTTGAATAACCCAGGTGCTATAGAATTCACTCTGATGTTGTGTACTCCCAACTCCAAGGCCATAACCTACCAATAGTAATAACATGAATTGAACTCCCATGACAAAGTCTGTGGCCGTTTAATGCAAAAACAGTATTGAAACCATGTGTTTTTTTCTAACAACTCTGTTGTGGTTATGCACAAGACAAGGTGGAATAGCTTTTGTACTGTGTAGAGATCAGTACAATGAATCTTTGTCCTAAAAACAACTACTATCGACACCTGAAAAACTTTGGGTTGGTTCCCACAATCCCCAAAAATTTGTTTTTTCCCATTAAAGTCCCCCTAAACATTCCTACGAAACACCCCAAACTTTAATGTTGTCAGTCTCGAACTGTTATCTCCTTCAAGGATTAATTGCAATTGAAGAGATCCCTGTAATGACTCTTGAATCATGGAAATGTCTCTTCAACTGGATGAGTTTTGATGAGGAACGCATCTTGAATTAAGCTGACATTTCATAGTTTCTTAATAATCGATGGATACAATGGGTAATACATGAGATTTGGATGTAGACGAGATAAAAAAAATTAAGGAGCTCCACCTTGACCTGTGCACGAGGAAAAAGAAAGTTGGGGGTTTTCATAGAAAATGTTAAGGGGCTTTAGTGGGGGAAAAGTTTACAGGAATTTAGAGGAAACAGCCCAAAGTTTTTGGGCATTTTGTAAAATTTACCCTTTACTATTAGGGTACAACTTACAAAAGAAAAGTAACATGAGAGTTAAACATGAACTGATCAAAGAATATGTACTCAGAAGATTGGCAACAGCAAGGAAGCTAAAATCTAAGTAATTATTTGGGAAGATTGGCAAACCCGAACTTCACTTAGGTGAATGGGAGGGGACTTCTGTTCAACATAGTTTCTTAATTCTAATTCCAATTACATCAAACTTTATTTGGGAATATCTCTTCAATTGAATGAGTTTTGATGAAAAAACCATTTTGAAACTGAGATTTCATAATTTCTGAATATTCGACAGATACAGTAATATAATACAAGAGATTTAAATGTAAACAAGAGGAAAAAAAGATCAGGAGCTCCATCTTGGCCTGTGCACAAGGAAAAAGAAAGTTGGGGGGTTTCATGGGACACGTCACGGGCGTCTTAATGGGGAAAAAAATGTTTATGGGAGTTTCAAGGAAACAGTCCAAAGTTTTTGGGCATTTTTTGAAATTTACCCTTTACTATTACTAGGGTACAACTTACATAAGAAAACTAACATGAGAGTTAACATCAAAGATTGGCAAACACAAACTTCACATGGGTGAATGGGAGGGGGTTCCTGTTCAATATAAGATTTTTTTTGGGTCATAATTCCATTTACATCAGACTTTATTTGGAAAGATTAGAAAACATAAACTCTATACTGCAATTAACATCGAAGAATAGCATTTGGGAAGATTGGAAAACACAAACTCCTCCACATGGACTACTATTTTATTGTACTACAACTTTCATAAGAAAAGGCATGACTGCTGACATCAAAGAATAGGTATTTGGAAAGATTGACAACCACCTAGGTTACCTGGACACTTCACCTAGGCTACCCGCATTCGTGTCTGTGTCCAACACTCCTTGGACACGTCTTGGATATATACATACATTTATTCAGACGTGTACTCAATTATATAACGCATGTTCTATTTCAAAAAAATCATGATACACTTCTTGAATGTATATCGTACACTTCTCCTCAAATTTATGCAACCCATTGGATTCGGGGGACGGTACAAGTTAGTTTTAGCACATATCTAACTTATAAGTATGATTTTAAAAGGTCGTTTGGTATCTAGTTCAAATATGAGTGGGTTTTCAATTTATAATCTACTTGATTAAAAAAATAACAATGGTACAAGGATTTTAGTTCTCATAACATGTGAATGAAAAACAATATCGATCTCAAGTAGATTATTAATTTTAATATATATGTATATAGTGGTGTCCCTGTATCCTACCTTTTACTATTTCCCCGTGTCTCATATTCGTACTCGTGTTCGTGTGCGCACCAGCACCCATATCCGTGCAACATAGACAAACATGCTTCACATGGGAAACAAGTATTTTGAAATGGGACTTTGTAGATATATGTCCTTGAATCTTCAATATTTTGAAATAAGTATCTTAAATCATTGCAATTGCTATTAGGTACCTGAATTCTTACTAGTTGTTTCAAAATTAGTCCCTCAAATCATTGATATTGCAATTATGTCCCCTAGTTCTTATATGGTGTTTTAATTAATTCCTCCAATCAAGATATATGAATTGGGGGATCAAATAGAAACTTCAATGATTTGAGTGACTAATTTCAAAATACTAAAATTTGAAAGAACAATAAGGAAAAAACCTTTTTTTTTAGATCTAGATTTAAAGTTTTATCTCCTGAATTTTATCGGTAACACAAAAAAGTGACATGACAACTAAAACATCAAACAAAAGGTCATTTGGATAGATTGGCACATACAAACTTTCAAGGGAAAAATATAAAACAACAGAAAAAAGTTATGAGCTGGTAAAGGAGAGAAATTGGAAGATGAAACAGTCAAATTGCATCTTTTGAATTTTATCAGCAAAAAGTCTACGATGCCATCCCTAAAACTCCAAAAGAATTGGAGATACCTCTATAGAAGAATCAAATAAACAGAACAAACTTATGGGTATTTTATTAAGAATATAAAACTGTTGAGGGACTGGACATAATCCTCATAAGAATGTCAACTTTATTTAGATCATTAATTAGATCTTTTCCTTTGCAGGTTTACTAGTTTATAGTTTGGGGTTTTTTTCCCTAGAAACCACCCTAAAAATAGGGTAATCATATGGAAACAACCTTTCATTTTCAATTATACGTAAACCACCTTTAAAGTCGGTTTTTGTTGCAATCAACCACCTCCTGGTCAAATTTTCACTAAAAAACCAAAAATAAGCTTTAAAAATTCACGTCAAGGTACGCGAGTTGTGAAAAATGAGTCATGTACATTGAATACGAGTTTTTTAAGGGTAATTTTGGGTTTTAAGTGAAGAAATTGACTGAGAGGCAATTGATTGCAATAAAAACCAACTTTAAAGGTGGTTTGTGTATAAATTGAAAATGAAATGTGGTTTTTGTATACTTACCCTATTTTAAAGGCGGTTCCTAGGAAAAAAAACCTTAAAGTTTATACATATATACTGAAAACCAATACCTCCCTTGTAGCTAGTCTATCCCATCTGTACTTTGTTTAGCACTAAAGAATCATGTAAACAAAAATATAATTGCAAGTATCAGAAATAAACAATTTTTCAATAATAGTACCTTTGTAAGAGCAATCACTCCTGCTTTTGACGCGGAATAAGCACTTCCTCCAGGTAATTGTCCACGCATGATACCACCAATGGAAGAAATATTGATTACAGACCCTTTCTGTTTTGTATCCCTCATCAATTTGCATACATACTTGGATACGAGCCACAATCCAGTTAAATTGGTGGAGATGTTAGCTTGCCATTCTTCTTCAGGCCAATCTATTGGAGAATATACACCACCTGAGGCATGTATACACGAAAATCAGAGGTGCTGGGTATGATATGGTATAGAACCAAAATGAAGAATAGATCACAATAAAGAAGTTTGAAATATAACTTGTGAAGCAAGCATCAGAAGAGAAATATGCGTCTAATAATAATAAAAAACGTCCATCTAGTAAAATTCATGCATACAAAGAAATTACAAATAGGTAAATTGGAAAAAAAAAATCAAGTATCATGGAAAATAAGAACAAAACAAGGAAGACTAGAACTTGACCTTGTTACGAGGTCCCGAGGTATTCATTTAACTTACTAGGAACTTATAGATATTGCCTTCGCTTGCCTCCGTTCTTGTTAAATGAGAATTCCAGAGTTTTAAAACTCACAGAACAGTCCATTTCATTCTTATAGCCAAAAGTCAGTGTAAGTATCAAATGGAACCTCCTAGCATTTACGTCATAACACAATCTTTTTGGTGATTATCTAAAAAAGATAAACCCATATAATTGCTATATTCTCAGAAAATAAATGTAGAAAAGGTTCTCTGTAGTTCTTAAAAGGTCAACATGCTATGTCCGTAAAAGAGAGGAGATTAAACACATGCCTTAACATGTCATGAGAAAAGGATTTCAAATGACACCTCACAATACATAATTGAGAACTCAACTATTACTATTGCCAACAGTCTTTTTTAATAAAAAGTCATATATTTATTATTATTAAAATTCAACAATTTCTCATTATATCTTTTAACCTAAATATAGTGGACATTAAATTATGTGAGCTTCAATCTTGTTCATGAGATTGAATAATTTAGAATGATCTAGAACATTTACATGGAATATGATAATTTAGAATGATCTAGAGTAAAGGCAGAGAAAAAAAAGGAGGGAAAAAAATATTTCTTGTGAAATTATCAATATACCCTCTCAATTACAATGGAAAGGAGAAAATGTCCTCCATTCCTTGATCTTTTTTTTTTGTTGCCCTCATTTGGTTTTTAATATAAGAGTATAGATAATAGATGTAAAACTAAAGATAGTGCTAAGGTTCAACTATACAATAGTTACAACAGAAGTTGCAAGACTCTTGTAAATAGTAGAACAAATGGTGTTAATCAAAGTTAGATTAGATGCATGAGAAATCCATGATTCGTGCCTTGCAAATAATCAGGTAAAAGACAGCTACAGCCAGGAAACCAAAAGTGAGCACGATGAAAACACCCAATATCCAACCTTGGTTAAATTGCGGAAAAGTATCACCGCTATTTAAGATAACTTTGATGGTAAACAATAATGTTATACAACCCAGCTGGAGCGAGCCCCTAAACCGAATCACTTTAGAGAACCTAATGTGACTTTAATATTCTGCTAATGTCACAAAGATCAGGTCTGCAAAATGAATATAGTACTATCAGATGTGGATTCTATATTGAACCAAAAAAAATTAATTAAAAAACTGAATGTGTATAGGATAAAAGAGAAGAAAGCATGAATCCATGTGCCTTCCCTTACAATTAAATTATTGTAATGCTATTATATGGAGTAGAATTACTCTACATATAAAATTAATCCTTGTGCTTAGTAGTTGAGTCAGATTAATGAGTTCCTTGTCACTGGATAATTGTATTTGCATTGATGAAAATCAAATATTACATGGCAACATACTTGGATATCATTGAACACTATCTATCATAAATTGACATAGAAAGTGTAATTTGGCCTCACCAAGCCATGACCCAAACTTTTTATCATTAAGTGACAGATCATAAATTGTCAGCAAAAACTTAAAATTTCCATGTATTCTCTGCAAAACCTTAATAAATAAAATAAAAAATATATAGCATTGCCCAACAAGAAAACCAAAATGATCCACCGAATCTAAAATCACCAGAAAATACATAGTTCCTGAAAAATACAACAAAACCCCATTACAATACCAAAGAAAAATCAGGGGTTTTCATACCATTTCTTATTTAGAACAAATTAATGAAATGAAGAAAAGAAAGAGTTTTTATGAAGTTTTATATAGAGACGAAATCTGAAGGAAGAAAAAAACATCTCATCTTCTAAGCACGATCAACTATATACTAAAAACAAATCAAAATAGCATACGGCCGCTTTACAAGTCCCAAATTTAATAACAACTAAAAATTACCTCTAATCCCCCCACACAGTTAAAAGTCTTAGACATCGTCACAGTAAATATCAGAGCAAACTTTACCGATTAACGTGAGAAATCAAAAGCGACAAAAGTTAATATACCTCGAACTCCAGCATTATTAACCAACACATCGATCCGCCCAAACGCAGCCCACGCTTTTTTCACCGCCTTCTCGATCTCCGACCCCTTAGCACTCACGTCGAGCTCCACGGCCACGGATCGAACGGCCGAGATCTCTCGATCCGACGGCGGAGGCGACGGGGCGTTGATCTCGTCGCAGAGGGACCTCAGTCTCTCGATCCTCCTAGCGGCGGCGACGACGAGGCAGCCGGCGGCGGCGAGGTTGAGGCAGAGATCTCTCCCGATGCCGGAGGAGGCGCCGGTGACGAGGACTATTTTTCCTTCTAGATTGTTCCAGAGGTCGGTGGCCATTTTGGGATCAGATTTAGAATTTCTAGGGTTTTTTTTTTTTTTTTACCTCTTTATAGAAGCGGGATTTGTCATATTTAATGGCGATTCCGTTTCTTGCTTTGTTTTTTCGGGGAAGTCTTCAGAGCGGCTGGTCAATTTCTATATAGCGATTTATAATTTATAGAGAAATAAACAAACAACAATGGTGGCGTGACTTGCTACAGGATGAGAAGGGGAGCTAAGAAGTCAACAGCGCAATTCCTTCAAAAAGCGCGTGTTCCCCTTTCTATCTATAATTAGTAAGCGAGAAGGATGGGAGGGCTAAAAATGGGCATCACTTTCTTCAGGCTAAACACGGCACTTAAATACCTATCCTAGGTTGTGGTAGAAGGTAACACTTTTATACTCTAAATTTTTAAAAGGGAAAAATGCTTTCAGCCCTCAAAAACTAAGGAAACATGATTCCCACCCCCAAGACTTTGTCAATGGGTGTTTTACCCCCAAAAATAAAGATTATGTTCTCTGAGCCCTCAACAGGGTCGTACCTAGGAATTTTGGGGCCCAAGGCGAAATATTAGATGAGACCTAAGTGATACAACTCGTAATAGATTTTATCTCATTCTTCTTATCTTTTGAGCTACAAAATTACTAATTAAAGTTTTATATTCAATATTTTCTAACATATTATTTTCGATAAATAATATTGCTAAACCTAGGAATTTTGGACTGAACCGGAGATTCGGAGAGAAGCGGCCAAAAGTCCGAATAAAAATATGTGGAAACTAGAAGAGATTCGGTTCTTCTCCAAGCTGGAATAAATCTGTGATCTGAAGGCATGATATTGTTGGTCAATAACTACATTAATGCCAATGTAGAGGCTAGAGCTACTCTTAGTAAATACATAACTATTTAAGAACATGAGCATCCAAGGATAACTAGGAACAATGACCAATTAAGTGACAACTTCATTAAATGCTTTAACTTACAACAACTTCGTCAAATGCATAACATACTGGAGAAACCAAATTTTAATGAAAAGTTATTCCCCCATTGCAACCAGCTAGTCCAAATCTTACACTAAGTATGGCGATCATGATCGTTCTTGTACTTCTCTTCATGGCTCCCAATGACAATTTCCCCTTAGTCTACTTTCAAATCAGCCCAATAACATACTGCAATCCTCTAATCGGTCAAATCTAGAATATTATAAAACTGAACCCTAATTCCCAATTCCTAAACCCCATGTCTACGCCCAAACCATCTGTTTCAGTTCGTTGCAGTCCAGATTTCAACCTTAATTTCAACAATAATTAGGAAATCACTCAAATTACGAATTTCCTAAAGCCATACCAGGATCAAAATCGAGACATCAAACCCATTTTCTTTAATTTTAAGTAACAGATCTGTTGAAAAAATAGAATAAAACCCATTTTCTATCTAAACATTTAAAACCCATATCAGAAATCAATTGATGTTTGAGAGGTCGGGAGTAGGAAGAGAATAATACCTTAGGTAATTGATGTTTCTCAATTGATGTTTGGGAGCGGAGGTGTGGCTAGCGGCGGGAGTAGGAAGAGGCGGAGAGCTGGGGGAGACCGGAGCGGAGAGTCGCTGAGTCGGGAGAGTTTATCAATTTAATCACTTGATGTTTGAGAGGTCGGGAGTTTAATCACTGGATCTTGATGTTTGAGAGAGGAGAGGAGGCGGTGGGAAGGAGTGGGAGAAAGAGAGAAAGAAATAGGGCTAGGGTTTAGGCTGAGTGACTTAAACAATTGAGTGTGGGTGGGCCTTACCCAAGATGAGGCCCAAGGCAATTGTCTTAGTTGCCTTATGGTAGGGCCGGCCCTGGCCCTCAAAACACAAAACCCAAGAGATTAAAATATGTGAAGACCATAATATCATTCTCTCTTTCTTTTTTATTAAAATATGATGAGGATTATTTTATTATTTTTGTTTTATCTCTCTCTTTATCATGATGTACTGAGATGATAGTTGAAATGATTGATGAAGATTATTTTATTATTTTTATTTTTTATTATTTTTATTTTTTGTATTGAGAGATTGTTAAAGTTACGGGTTAATTGTTAAGGTTACAAGTTAATTGTTAATATTACGGGTCAATCGTTAAGGTTATATGAATTCTCTCTCTCTCTCTCTCTCTCTCTCTCTCTCTCTCTCTCTCTCTCTATTATGGTGTTACTTTGATGATATTGAAATGATTGAAGAGGATTATTATTTTATTACTTTTATTTTTTATTCTTTTCGTATTTTTAGAATATTCGTTGTTAAGGATAATGGTTGGTTATAAAGGTTATGCATTGTTTGTTAAGGTTACGGGTTAGTTGTTAAGGTTATGGGTTTGTTGTATAGGTTACGGATTTGTTGTTAAGGTTACGGGTTTAATTGTTAATGTTACGGGTTTAATTGTTAAGCTTATATGTTTAATTGTTAAGGTTACCGGTTTAATTGTTAAAGTTACGGTTTAATTGTTAATGTTACGGGTTTAATTGTTAAGGTTACGAAAGAGAGAGAATGGATCCATAACCTTAATAATTGACCTGTAACCTTAATAATTAAACCTGTAACCTTAATAATTAAACCCATAACCTTAATAATTAAACATGTAACCTTAATAATTGACTCGTAACCTTAACAATTAAACTCGTAACCTTAACAATTGACCTGTAACATTAACAATTAAACTCGTAACCTTAATATTTATAAACTTGTAACCTTAACAATTGACCGTAACCTTAACAATTGACCCGTAACCTTAATAATTAAACACGTAACCTTAACAATTAAACCCGTAACCTTAATAATTAAACCCGTAACCTTAATAATTAAACCCGTAACCTTAACAATAACATTAACAATTGACCAGTAACATTAACAATTAAACTCGTAACCTTAATAATTAAATTTGTAACCTTAACAATTGACCCGTAACCTTAACAATTGACCCGTAACCTTAACAATTAAACCCGTAACCTTAACAATTAAACCGTAACCTTAACAATTAAACCGTAACCTTAACAATTAAACCCGTAACTGTAACAATTAAACCCGTAACCGTAACAATTAAACCGTAACCTTAACAATTAAACCGTAACCGTAATAATTAAACCCGTAACCTTAACAATTAAACATGTAAACTTAATAATTAAACTCGTAACGGGTTTAATTGTTAAGGTTACGAGTTTAATTGTTAAGGTTATGAGTTTAATTGTTAAGGTTACAGTTTAATTATTAAGGTTACGGGTTTAATTGTTAAGGTTACGGGTCAATCGTTAAGGTTACAAATTTAATTATTAAGGTTACAGGTTTAATTGTTAAGGTTACGAGTTAATTGTTATATTTACGGTTTAATTGTTAAGGTTACTGTTTAATTGTTAAGGTTACGAGTTTAATTGTTAAGGTTACGGATTAATTGTTAAGGTTATGGGTTTACTTGTTAAAGTTACAGGTTTAATTGTTAAGGTTACGGGTTTAATTATTAAGGTTAATGTTTAATTGTTAAGGTTACAGGTTTAATTGTTAAGGCTATGGGTTAATTGTTAAGGTTACAAATTTAATTATTAAGGTTACAGGTTTAATTGTTAAGGTTACGGGTCAATTATTAAGGTTACGAGTTTAATTGTTAAGGTTACGGGTCAATTGTTAAGATTACGGGCTTAATTGTTAAGGTTACGGGTTTAATTATTAAGATTACAGGTTTAATTATTAAGGTTACGGGTCAATTGTTAAGGTTATGGATCCATTCTCTCTCTCTCTCGTAACCTTAACAATTAAACCCGTAACATTAACAATTAAATCGTAACCTTAACAATTAAACCGGACCTTAATAATTAAACCCGTAACCTTAACAATTAAACATATAACCTAAACAATTAAACCGTAACCTTAACAACAAATCCGTAACCTATACAACAAACTCATAACCTTAACAACAAACCCGTAACCTTAACAACCAACCCGTAGCCTTAACAAACAATGCATAACCTTTACAACCAACCATTATCCTTAACAACGAATATTCTAAAAATACGAAAAGAATAAAAAAAATTATAAAATAATAATCATCTTCAATCATTTCAATATCATCAAAGTAACATCATGATAGAGAGAGGGGGGAGAGAGAGAGAGGATTCATAACCTTAACAATTGACCCGTAACATTAACAATTAACTCGTAACCTTAACAATTAACCCGTAACTTTAACAATCTCCCAATACAAAAAACAAAAATAATAAAAAATAAAAATAATAAAATAATCATCATCAATCATTTCAACTATCATCTCAGTACATCATGATAAAGAGAGAGAGAGGAAACGAAAATAATAAAATAATCCTCATCATATTTTAATAAAAGAAGAAAGAGAGAGAGAAGGGCATTATGGTCTTCACATATTTTAATTTCTTGGGTTTTATGTTTTGGGGGCTCAGAGAACAGAATCTTTATTTTTGGGGGTAAAACACCCATTGACAAAGTCTTGGGGGTGGGAAGCACGTTTCCTTAGCTTTTGGGGCTGGAAGTATTTTTTCCTTTTTAAAAATTAGTACATTGGTATTTTGTGGTAGTTGTCATGAAAATATTCTTAAGAATATATCCTAACAACAAACAGAATATATTAAAGTTTTACTTTCTTACAACTTTATGGTATTAAAGTGTTGTTTTCTTTTAACCTAGAGCATTAAAGTACTACTTTTTACAACTTAGAATATTTAAGTGTAAAGATGGTGAATCAATAGGGTATTTAAGTGCCATTTTTTATAAGTTAGGGCATCAAAGTGCTACTTTTTACAATTTAGGATATTTAAGTGCAAATATGGTGAAACAATAGGGCATTTAAGTGTTGTTTAGCCCTTTCATAATCTATACTACTTATAAAAGAGAATACCCATGTCAAAACTTTTACATACCCATTTTGCCCTTTACAAAATACTTAATTCTAATTTTGTCCTATATTTTAATTTTCGTAAACATTTAATGCTCATATCTTGTCTTGTCTAAGGATAATAAAATTTTATCCCTCTATATAAATATTAGTATGCTAAAATCATTAATTTATCTTATCTTGTCTAAGTAATGAAAATTATATGTGTAAAAGTTAAACAAGCAAAATTATTAAACAAGCGAAATTATATAACTAAAATCATTAAATATTTGTGTGAAATTATATGTGTGAAATCATTAAATATATGTGTGAAATCATTAAATATTTGTGTGAAATTATACGTGTGAAATCATTAAATATTTATGGTTACTTATAACTAAAATCATTAAACAAGCGAAATTATATGTGTAAAAGTTTAAGCAGTTTAGTATGCCTCTCTTTCTTCCCTTCCTCATCCGACTTCTACGCTGCCCCTCTCCCTCTCTTCTCTCTTCGATAACGCTCAACTCGGCCTCGACGCTTCTGATTCTGCCGTTTCTCAATGACAGAACCCAAAACCGTTCCGATCTCTCCCCAGCCATCTCTTTGTGATAACGCCCAAACCGTTCGGATCTCTCCCCTTCCTCTCTCCCTCTCTCTTTGATAACGCCCAAAATTGATCCGATCTCTCCCCTTCCCTAGCCCTTCGGACTCCTCGCTTTCAGTTTCCCTCTCCCTCTCACCTGCTCTCCCCTTCTGTATTGTGATTCTATAAATACCTTCTGCTTCAATTTTGATGGAACAAAGAAGGGTTTTATTTCCAATTGTAATTGTAAGTATGGATATTGGTTATTCTTATTACCTTCTTGTAATTTCTTATTCATATTCTCAGTTTGATTGTTTGATGGATAGCCTTTATTTTTTGTATTGATTGACTTTTAATTGTTGCTGTTAGGTGTCTGATATTGATTGGAGGAGTAGAGAGCTATCAAGGTAACTCTATGATTTTTCTCTTACAATTCTTGCATTTTGTGACGTATTTTTTTGTGATATCTGTTGATTATGATTAAACTGCTATATTTTGTAGTGAGCTCTCTATTTTGTAGTAGCAGCTATATGCACGAGTAAATAATATGGTATGATACAGGTTTTGTGTTGCATGTGTGGTTCATAAGATTTCTAGAGCAGACAACAGCTATCAGGTTTTGTGTTGCCTATGTGGTTCATAAGGTTTCTAGAGCAGACAACATTGGAGCATGACCATGAATATACATAGAAAACGAAAGTTAAGAATAAAATAGAAGTGTGAAATTCGTTATAAATAATAATAGCTTAGATGATAGAAGTGTGAAATTTGTTCTTGTCCTGTTTTCATTATCTCTTTTCCTTTATTTTATTTTGCTTCCTAAACTTTTTTTTACTTATGTTTAAACTCTTGGAGTTTTCAATAGTTTCATTCTCTTCTACATTTTCTTAGTTGTTTTTAAGCATGTGACATCAATTATTCATCTATTTATCTTTTCATATTTTTAACATTAGATATTTCATTGTATTGATCACTTATAAACCTTTTCTACTTTATAAACCTTTTCTTATGCTCTTATCTTTTGTGTTGATCGATTGTAAAGGTTATTCATATTTATCTTTCCTATTTGATCTCCTGAACAACCTGAAAATCACTAAAACCTCAAGTTTATTGGCTTATATATGTTGTACACATATGTAGAAGTCAATAGTGAGCCATCTTATTGAAGAACCAAAGAAGCACGTTTGCTACTGCCTTAGGAGAGCACAGCTCGATTAAGCAAGAAACAAGAGCTTAAGAATTGGTAGGAAAAGTTTGTATTTGGTTGATTGCTCCCACAGAAGTTGTCCTTGATTAATTAGGCAAAATGAAGATATGTAGTTAGGATATTTTTCCCATGTAGGGAAATAAACACTCAATGACAATGACGGATATTTCCTATGGTTTCATTTCGGTTCATTCCTTGTGTATCTTGCCAATCTCATAACTTGAAAAGATGTTTCGATTGTGAATTTTTTCCTTTTATCTTGGTTACTTGTACTTTTGTCGATGTTGTTCACCCGGTTGCAATGTCATATCTTTGTATAGATGCCTATCTTAGTAGATATTATTCACTGACAAACTTAAAAGATTATTCATGAAATGGATGGATGCCAAAAATTGATGCAGTGTACAATAAAGCAAAACATCATTGCTTGTCTATTTTAGTTATATAAATGTATATTAACTTTAAGAGTTCTATCTAGATGACTTTTAGAAGATTTTGAGAACCTTTGGGCATACTATTGAGTGCATCTTGCTTTTGTTTAGGGGATTGGTTGTTGTTCCTTTTGAATAGTTTTTCATTTGTATATTAACTTCACGAGTTCTATCTATATGACTTATAGAAGCTTTTGATAACATTTTGGCATGCTACCGAGTGCATCTTGCTTTAGTTTAGTTTAGGGGATTGTGGTTGTTCCTTTTGAATACTTTTTCATTCGTGCAAAACTTGTAATTTTAAATTATATTATATTTATCTGTAATTCCATTTTTGAGTTAAATTGTTAAAATGAGATTCCACCTATTAGTGCATGCATTGTAAGACTGCATGGGTTATTTCTGGAAATCACGCAATGTGGATAATGAAATTTTTTGGTGGATTCAATCATATAGCCGCGGATTGGTTTTCTATGCTTGTCTTGCTTAGTATTGTGACATCCTTTATGCTTCATTTTCCTCTATGTTAAACTACTATGGGACTTTGTTATTAGTTATATCTGGGAGACCTTGTTCTCTTTCCTTTTTTTACTTGTAACTTCAAATTATCTAATTAGTGATTGCGTGGCACTTTGCTTCTCAAATTGTGACATCAGGTTAGAGTTGGATGACACATCAATATAAGAGAAAGTAAATGAGTGTAGCAGGCTAAAGACAAGTGAAGGATGCTATAAGTAATCGAGGAGAATACAGTATATTGGGATGAATAAATAATGAATTTGTATAACCAAGAAGGTTTTATGGGAGAAAAGATAGTGATTTTAAGAGAGCATATAGCAGAAAGACTAATGGACTGATGTGATTAGGTTGTACTACAGTTGAAATCATATAAAAGTTGAATTGTCCTTTTTTGGCCTCAGTCCCTATTTGGCTCCTAAACTATTATATCTGTCCCTGCTTACTTCTTAAACCCTTTTTTTAATATCAGCTTGCCCCTAAATTATTAACGTCCACCCTCTTTTCCCCTGAACTGTATTCATTCCCACCTAACCTCCTAAATTATCACTTTCCTCTTATAAATCCATTTAAACACCAAATAAATCAGAAGTGGTAACTAGGGATTGAACATAATTCAAGCGTTAAGTTTAGGAGGACGAGGAGTGTTCGATCATAGTTCAGAGGATAAACAGGGAATGCATTCAGTAGTTTATAGGGGTATGTAGGCATCATGTCTAGGTGTAGTAATGCTTTCATTTCTATGGACAAAGGAACGGGTCAGTCCATAAACAAGTACTAATGAGGAAATGAAAACTATACTAAACTAAAATAGCATGTTTATACAAAAACAGAATGTGTTCCCTATTTCCATTCTGTAATGGGACCTCTTTTATCTATGATATTTGTCACTTTAGAACATATATTAACTCATCTCTCTTTTTCGATCATTTCAATTGTGATTATGATTCATTTGATGACCCTATTAGTCCACGAAATTATAGGGTTGCGGGATTCGTCGGAAAAAGGAATGATAGCTACTTTTTTTTCTATAACAGGATTATTAGTTACTCGTTGGATTTCTTCGAGACATTTTCCATTAAGTAATTTATACGAGTCATTAATCTTCCTTTCATGGAGTTTTTCCATTATTCATATGATTTCCAAGATACGGAATCAGAAAAATGATTTAAGCGCAATAACCGCCCCAAGTGCCATTTTTACCCAAGTATCATACCAAATCCCATCAATCGAATCACTTTTTTGAGAAATACGAGACATCTAAGTCGTACAAGTAAAGAGATCTATTCGTTGATAAGAAAAAGAAAAAACGTAAACGGTGATTGGATTGATGATAAAATCGAATCCTGGGTCGCGAACAGTGATTCGATTGATGATGAAGAAAGAGAATTCTTGGTTCAGTTCTCCACCTTAATGACAGAAAAAAGGATTGATCAAATTCTATTGAGTATGACTTATAGTGATCCTTTATCAAAGAATGACTCTAGTTATCAAATGATTGAACAACCGGGATCAATTTACTTACGATACTTAGTTGACATTCAGAAAAAGACATAGCTTCAATAGAAGTTCCCCTGTTTCATAGTTAAGAATTCATCTGGTAGGCTATAATTCATGAATCATAGGAATTGCAATAAGTGAAGTAAAAAAGACAACACCATATGTTAAGAGGATTCTAACAAATACAAATGGGCTAAGATAGAAAATGGATTATGCATTAAAACATCAATGGACTTTTATTTTGGGGTGTGGTGGGGTGGGTGGGGGGGGGGGGGGGACAACATACGTAAAACGCATAAGTGAATATGTTACAATACTAGCTAGCCATTAATCTGACCAACTTTGTGTTGAAATATGTTGACATTTTGACTGATTCAGATACAACATAAGTAATAAATCTAAAAAAGATTTTGATTTTAGCTCTTAAGCACTCATATAATGCAGTTTGACCAGCAATTCTTACCCCTACAAAGGATACTCACCCATGTTTATCTTGCATTAAAAGTTTGTTGGCCGAGATCAAGTTGCAATTTCAGGCAGTACATGTCTGATCCCAATCATATTTGAATGTTTTCCTATATATGGATTTCTTATTTCATAATTGCATTGCTTCTTAATTCAGCTAAAGAATAGAGATTCTACATTCTTAAAATGATAAAATTGTGTCTCTGTTTGCGAGGAAGCATATTGAAACCTTAAACAGAATTTCATTTGCATGCTGCAAAATACTTGATGTTGGTAGTTAAACTGGGAGTTAGCAAGATCAACACGGAATTGACTTGCAATATGATTACTTATGATGATGCATTAATGAATTAGTTTTATGTCTAAAAAAAAGTTTTTACAGTGGATTAATGCGCTAAAGATTATAGTAAAAATATCATTAGTTGTATTAAAGAGATGATGTATGAGTGGGGGATGCATCATGCATCCTCTATAGCTCATAGAGAACTCGTGAATTTTTTCTTTAAAGAAATTTTTTTGGCCTTTGGCTTGTGTTGCATGCTTTGCTTGGGGACCAGCAGGCATATGCATTGTATCTTGTGCTGCTTTATGATCTATTTGGCAAGTTACCCATGACTCTTCCTTTGAGTTTTAAATGGAAAAATACTAATGAGATGTAGATGGTTGCTTTTATCTTATATACTTATCTCAACTTGAGAGATTTATTGCCCCTGATCTACTTCAAATTAACATATGATAATAATATGACGTTTCCTGTCTTCATATATATCCTTGTTTTTGATGAGATGATGCTCACAATGCCTTTATCATAGTTGAGGTTGGTGAGAAACAGAGCAATTCTCTCTGTTTTAAGATGTTATCTTTACATTACAAATATATGATTATTACATATCATGTTATGGTCTTGAACATTACTAATTTGAATTACACGAGGATCCATTCATCTTCATGTTACATAACTGAGGGTAATTATTTAACCATAGAAATATATGGCAAGAAATTAATTAATGTTGATGTGATGTGCGAATCTACCACTCGTATCTTGTACTGCTTTTTTGGTTAATTAATTAGTACAACTCTAATTTTACTTTAGTACTTTGGAAATAGTTTTAATTATAATAATAGGTTAACAAGCATTTATAGCTAAACTTCAATCGCCACAATATTGTTGAGCATATTTCGATTGAAATTTACATAAACCTTCCATTTAACAATACTTCCTTGCTTTATCATGTTATTATAGTGTTCATGGCAGCCTACATGATCTCTATAATGTCAAGACTTATATTATAGTTATATTAATAATTCCTTTCATGGTTTCATAACAGATGTTGTTGAAACGCACTGCCCGGAAATCAGTTCCTAAACAATATGAATTTAAAAAGTTTGTTAATGACAAGGAAATTATAGAAATCTCATCAAATGATGATGAAGAAGAACCTTCCATTGAGGAGTATTATAATGATGATGATGAGGAGAGCTCTTTTGAAGTTAACAAAAAAGTGAAGGTTGAAAATTCAGATCCTGATTATGTACCTAGCGAAGATGCTCCTGCTACTCCTGAAGTTAATGTCCCTTTTGCTGTTAAAATCAAAGATGAAGAAGAAGCAGATAAATTGTTTGCTAAAGCTATAGAAATTCTAGCAGCTATATGGAAATTTTGCCAGGAGAAGAAAAAATGAGTTGAGACAAGTATTAGAAAAATAAATGTCAAGTCAATAAAATAAATCAAGGTCTATGAGTTTGTGAATCATGTTGTTGGAAAATTTTATAAATTTCTGTTGTTTTAATTAGCTTAAGTTATGTGAAAAAACTTATGTTTACCTCTTTATATTTCTTTACCATCAGGTTTATGAATGATATGGTTTTGTGTGAAGTATTAATGATACTTCAAATATAGCCATTTATGATTTATGATTATGATTATGATAAGATATGATTTTCAAAGTTATTAGTTCATCTTTAGAGCTTCACAAGGTTTCTTTATCGATAAAATGTTATGACCTTTTGTAGGTCTTTAATATAAAATTGAACAATTGATACCTTGAACAAATGCATAAGATATAATACCAACTTTTAATTTTCCTTTTTTTATCTAGGTATAAAGCTAGGTCTAAAGATTAAAAAAACCAACAACTACAACAAGGAAAATAAGGTATATTTCCTTTACAAAAATAATACTTTATATAGTTTGTACTTGCAACAGCTTCACCAGATATCATCAAAGCAGAAAACCTTCTGTAAATTAATGTAAAATAAATGGTTGTTTATTACTATTAGTTACTTGAATCGATCCCATCCATTCATAATCTAATTATGCCTTCTTTGAATTATATATTTTCAAATCTTCATTAGCTCATACCTTCTATCTGTTCTCAATTCTCTTTAGAACATATGATATTCAAAAGAGATTTTTTCTTTAAGAGTAAAAGCATTTTAAAACGGGAATTGTAACAATGAAAATGACTCATTTAGTGAGATTATATGAGTAAATGTATGAACTAAAATATTTCATTACTATGAGAGTCTGTACTATTATGTACCATTATAGGAGGGATGTGGATCATTTACATTTAGAATATGTTCATACTCATATTTATGTTGATGTTACTTACTTAAGGCGCAACTCATCCTTTTCACTTTACTTAATTATTTTATTCAAGTGGAATATTTTATTCCTAGCCCAAGATCATATGACAATAAAGTAGCTTATCAATTCATCTTACTTGATTATTTTATTCAAGTGAAACACGTTATTGTATGATACTATCCATCCCTTATGTTTGATTATTAAAACCAACATTGAGTATCATATTAAAACCTTACGTAAATTAATGTTGTTTATCAATCATTGTTGACATCCTTCCCCATACAAACTACCATTTCCTACGGGTTTCCACAACCGAGAGTAGGATTTAGTTTCTGATATGCTTCCAAGGTTGACTTTTTAATAACCAAAATTATACAACATTTAAGATTCAGCAGATATTAATAAAGTATGGGATAATGGATTGCAAGATATTTGACGCCGAACAACAATATGCCTCGTAATAATAAATAAAACAAAGAAATTTATTTTCATATATGGTTGTACTAACTTTTTATTTTCGATAGTTTTGTCAGAATGCAAGATTAAGATCAAACGACAATTACAGTAAGGAAAACAAGGTACATTTCCTTTTCAAAAGTAATGCTTTATATAATTCGTATATTAATTATAACATTAGCTTTATTAGTGTGCAATTAATATGTTAACTAATTGAATTTAACTACATTATGAAATTTCACACATAATAAATGAATTCAAAACATTTAAAATTTAAAATTGAAGTTTATTATATGTATATACTAGATTAATATGAAAAATAAATTAATGTTCAATTCTTTTGCAGTTAAAATAATATTCTCACAAGTTTGCGTGAAAAATAATTGGAAAAACAAATGGAACCAAATGAAGGTTAGTCGAACAAATTTAATTTTTCTAATGCATCCTCAAGATAATCAATAACAAATAATTCTAATAAATTCATATAAATTTATCAATAGCATCAAAGAAAATGAAAAGGAAAAATTACTACAATGTGTTAACTACTAAGGAAAGAGAAGCTTATATTGGAAGGATGTGTCGAAATAAGAGAATAAAGAGGACTATGGATAATAGTCCAAATGCAGAAGATCAATCAATGAAAGGAAGTGCACGTTGGCTAGAACAAGCATCCAATTACCAAGCTGAATGCAACGGTGAGCTTTGATAAGTTTATAAATATAATAATTTAAGTTTCTACAGTATACAAAATTAACTAATAACATATTACAATCGTATAGGAACAAATATATCAAGGCCGTCTTGTTCAGAACTACACAAGCTTGGAAAGATAGCAAGTTGCAACCATTGTGGAGCAATGAAATTTGAATATGAGAGTCCATCTTTTTGCTGTAATAATGGAGAAACAGTACTTGTGGAACCTTGTATCCCAAATGAATTATATAACTTGCTAGCATCGGATTGTAATGAGGGTGTTGAGTTTAGGAGAAACATTAGAGCATACAATAATGTTTTCTCATTCACCTCATTTGGGGTAGCAATTGATGAAAGCTTGGCATCTTCAAGGGATGGAATATACACTTTTAGAGCGCAGGGTCAGATTTATCATAGTTTGCCTGGATTGATACCACAAAATGATAGACTTTGCTTCTTCCAGTTATATTTTTATACAGATAATGAATTGCAAAATAGGATGAATGTTTTACAAGAAGGAAAATTATCAGAAAATACAATGAAGACTATAATGAAAATCCTAGAAGACAATCCTTAAGCGAAAATTCTACGGAGGCTTAAAGATGTACCAACATTGAGAGAATTACAAATCTGTATATCTAAGAACACCAATCTTGATCAAAGGATTTATAACTCTCCAACAGCAGAGCAAGTGGCAGCAATTTAGATAGAAGGATACAAACCAAATAAACCGTTAAATAGAAAGATTATAATACAAGAGCACTCTGGACAAAGGCATCAAGTCAAACATTATTATAGTTGTTATGATCCTCTACAATATCTGATTTTATTTCCAAAAGGTGAGAGTGGATGGCAACAATTTATCTACAAAGGTTGGAATGAAAGAATACAATTAAATATGACCGAAGAAAGTCAGACATTGGATTTAGCTAGACAGCTTAATGAGGAGGAATCACAAGGTAAAACCAACGCTAAATTTTAATCTCATAAGTAAAATATATCATATCTTATCAATTTCTAAAAAATTTTAAGCTTATAACAGATATCGAAAGATAAGGAGGGCAATATGTTTCTTGTAGGGAGTATTATTGCTACAAGCTTCAAATTCAGAATCCAGTAAAATCAATTATGCTACTTGCTGGACGACTATTTCAACAGTTTGCTGTGGACATGTATGTAAAGTTAGAGACAACGTGACTTGATTTCTTTAGAAAATAATAATCGAATATAAGAGCAGAATTGTATCAAGGAATTGTTGATAGTGTTTCTGTTGGGGAAACACGTGGAGATCAAGTTGGACATAGAGTTGTTTTACCACCATCTTTCATTGGAGGACCAAGAGATATGAGGCGTCGTTATATGGACTCTATGGCTCTTGTTCAAAGATACGATAAACCAGATCTCTTCATTACAATAACATGTAATCCAGATTGGGATGAAATAAGGAATGAGCTTCTAAATGGACAAACAGCATAGGATAGACCAGATCTTTCTTCTAAAGTTTTTAGAGGGAAAATAGAGGATCTTAAAGACCAGCTATTTAAGAAAGAAGTATTTGGTAAAGTAGTTGCACATGTCTATGTCATTGAATTTCAGAAAAGAGGACTTCCACATGCTTATATATTATTAATTTTGAAACATGAATATAAGCTAATGAGCCCAGATCATTTTGATAAATTTATATCGGCAGAATTACCAGATCAATCACTATTTCCAATGTTGCATGCGAAGGTGGTAAAACATATGGTTCATGGCCCTTGTGGATCGTTGAGGAAAACAAGTCCATGCATGGTTGACGAAAAATGTAAATATCACTACCCACGTCCTTTTTGTTCAAAGACAAGTTTAGGGGGTGATGGCTATCCAATATATATGCGAAGGAATGATGGAAAGAAAATTTTTGTACGTAACACAATTTTAGACAATCAATGGATTGTTCCATACAATCCTTATCTATTAAGTAGGTATAATTGTCATGTCAATGTTGAAGTATGCTCTGAACTTAAGGCTGTAAAATATCTTTATAAATATATATACAAAGGGCATGACAAAGCAGCTGTGTGCATTGCATCAAATGAGGCAACACATCCAGTAGATGAGATCAAACAATACCAAGATGCGAGATGTGTATCAGCACAAGAAGCAATTTGGCGGATATTTTAATTTAAGATGAATGATATACAACCCCCTGTTATTAACCTCCAATTACATCTTCCAAATAAGCAAAATGTTTATTATTGGAATAATGAAGATCTTCGAAATATTATGACATGGGAGCACACAGCTAAGACAATGCTTACAGAATTCTTTAGAAAATGTACTTCAGATCAAAAAGCAAGGATGTTGCTGTACAAAGAATTTCCTGAACATTATGTGTGGGTAGTAGGAAAGAAATGTTGGAATGAGAGGAAAAAAAAGGCCGTGATTGGACGAATAAATTCAGCAAATCCTATAGAGGGGAAGAGATATTATTTAAGGCTTTTATTGAATCATATTAAAGGTCCTACTTCTTGGGATGACCTACTCACTGTTGATGGATTACTTGTGAAGACTTTTAAAGAGTCTGCACAGAAAAGAGGACTCTTAGAATCCGATGATAGTATAGTCGAATGCTTGGATGAAGCAGTAAATTTTAAGATGCCATACGCATTAAGAAGATTATTTGCAACTATTTTGGTTTATTGTCAACCAACAAATGTTAGATTATTATGGGAGAAATATAGACCAGTAATGTCTGAAGATTTCTTTCAAAGATCTATAGCAACAGATGTAGAACAAACTGCATGGGCATTAAAGGGAGTTAATTATTTCCTAGAGAGCATGGGGAAGACAATACAAGATTTTGATTTACCTAAATTTAAAGAGGATGAAATAGATAATCCATCATGCAATCTACGAATCATACAGGATGAGATAGATGTTGAAGTCTGTCAGAAAGATATAGATGGTAAGTACAAATTAAACGAAGATCAAAGAAAAGCTTTTGAAATAATAATGGACAGAGTTAATATGAATAAGGGAGGAGTTTTTTTCATAGATGGTCCTGGAGAGACGGGAAAAACATTCTTGTACAAAACTATACTTGCCAATGTCAGATCAAAAGGAATGATTGCAATAGCAACTGCAACTTCAAGAGTAGCAGCTTCTTTACTACCTGGTGGGCGCACATCACATTCACGGTTTAAGATACCTATTAATGCCACTGAGACAACAGTTTGCATTATATCTAAATAGGAAGGTACTGCACATTTGATTAGAAAAGCAGCACTAATTATTTGGGATGAAGTACCTATGGCAAAACGAGTAGCAATTGAAAGTGTAGATTGTACAATGCAAGACCTATTGAGTACAAAAGAATTGTTTGGTGGTAAAGTAGTAGTTTTTGGAGGAGATTTTCGTCAAGTGTTGCCAGTTATTCCAAGAGGAACAAGGAGACAAACAGTTAATGCCAGCTTAGTAAAGTCTTATTTGTGGGAGAAGATGGAAAAGATAACATTAAAAATAAACATGCGAGCAAAAAATGATGAAGAATTCAGTAAATTCTTGCTGCGTGTCGGAAATGGAACAGAAAAAATAACTAAAGATGAACTAATTAGACTTCCTGAAAGTATTGTGATTGAAGATAGCAAAAATGGACAATCGGAAGTTGAATTCTTAAACCAAGTATTTCCATCAATTGAACAAAATGCAAATTCAGCTGAATATATGACAGAACAAGCTATTCTTGCGACAAAAAATAAATATGTCGATGAGATCAATGACAAGCTTTTGGATAAATTTCCTGGTGATGAGATTATTTTCCATAGTTTTGACAAAGCTATTGATGATCTAAATAACTACTACCAAGAAGAATTTTTAAACAAGTTGATGCCTAATGGTCTTCCACCGCACAAGCTAAAGCTGAAGCAGAATTGCCCGATAATGTTGCTTAGAAATCTTGACCCATCAAATGGACTTTGCAATGGAACTAGAATGGTTTGCAAAGAATTTGATAAAAATGTTATTAAAGCAGAAATAACAAAAAGTCATCATGCGGGTCAAGAAGTCATGATTCCAAGGATACCATTATCACCAGTTGAAAATAAAAATTACCCTTTCAAATTTTAACGAAAACAATTTTCTATAAGGTTATGCTTCGCAATGACAATAAACAAAGCACGGGGACAAACAATTCGCACAGTGGGTATTTATTTACCACACCATGTTTTTTCACAGGACAATTATACGTCGCTTTATCTCGTCATGTATCAACAAACAATACAAGAGTGCTGGTTAAAGGCGAAAGAAAACAAAAGAAAGGATATACATACACCAAAATATCGTTTACAAAGAAGTTCTATGCAGAGAAAGGTTAGAAAAAACATTTAAATGACAAACTTATTTATTTTAAATAAATGTCAATAACAAAAATATCAAAATTAAATTTACTTATTTTATAGCAATAAATATTGCAATAAGAAGATGGTGAAAAAAATAAATATCATTATTATAATTTGAAAAATTACTTTATTTGATATTTCTAATATTTACTATGGTTACAGGGAAGATGAATGCTGAAAGACAACGTAAAGGTAAATACAGCTTCATTAAGGATTTGAAGTTATATCAAGAATCTTTCTCAATTAAAGTGCTTATACTAAAAGTGTCATTGGAGCAATTCTCATCGTCAAAAGGTTCAGGTCATGTTCAAAAGATTATTGTGATTGACGAAGAGGTAAGTACAACTCTTCAAATGAAATATTTATTATTACATTTGAATTTCATTAAATTTTTACTTAACTGGTAATTTATTAAAGTTTAAGTAACAACAAATAAATACAGGGAACAAAGATTCAAGCCACTCTATTCAATGCTACAATAGCAACATTTGAGGAATACATCCATCTCAACAATACCATTATCATCAAGAATGGTATAGTTAGGCCTATAAATAGGAAATATGCATCAGTGAATCCGAATTTTGAGCTTGCTTTTGGACAAAATACAAAAATTACAGTATCCGAAAATGAAATCAATATCGATACCCTACCATTTTCATTCAAGCGATTCGAAGAGGTGACAAAGACAATAATGAAAATATATTTTTCGGTATGCTAAATTTTTAATCTTAATGACATAGCATTTGTAATACAAAATTAAAATTTTAAGCACTAAAATTTTAATCTTTATACAGATGTGTTAGGATTCATCACTTCAGTGAGACCGTTGTACACAACAAATACATCAGTTAGAAGGGAGATCACAATAATGAATGAAGAGTAAGTGTTTTTAAATAAGAAATAATTTTTCAATAACAAATATTAAAATACTAACATATCCATTTAACAATTTTTTTAATTGACACATGATGGATCCATTGGTATTAACATTATGGAGAGAGCATGCAGAGAAAGAAGGTCAAGTATTCGAAGATAAGAAAAAATAAAAACCAATTATAGCAATAATTAATGTTACTGCAAATAGCTATATGGGTAAGACTTTTCAATTTAATTGTTGTAAAAAATTTATATAACCAAAAAGTAACCATATAATGAATACAGGAGTTCCGCAACTATCATCAAAGCCTGCAACAATATTTTTGATAGACCCAAACATTACTGAAGCACACACTCTTAAAGAATGGTAATGCTTATGCAAATAAAATCCTTCCTAATATAATTTTGAAAAAAAAATAATACATGTCTTAAATATAGGATGACAGGGAAGGGGAAAAATTATGAGAAACTGATGCAGCAGACCCCATCGAAGCTAATGAGAAGGTCTAAGAAGGTTATGCTTGGTGATATCATAACATCATCAACAACTACAAAACATGTATTTTATTATATTGGTTAAGATATTAACAAGATAAATAATAATAAATTTTGAATTTATAACTTGATTGATATTTTTTTGAATATTTATTCCTACTTTAAAGCGGAGATATCAGCAATAATCAATCCAGAATCACCTTGTTACACCGCATGCAAGAGTTGTCAAAGAAAGGTTTTTGTTGAAGACAGCATAGCTAACTGTAACAATTGCAATACTGAAGATGCAGAATGGGAAATAAAGTAAGTTTTAAATTTTATTTATAAAAAAATAAAAAGAACATTAAATTTTCACATCAATGTACCTTATGCGATTGGAAGTTAAAGATCATATCGACAAGGCATATGTTACACTTTTCGATGAAGCTCGGTTTCTAACTAGTTGTTCAGCTGAAGAATATGTAGATTCATTTGATGAAGAAGGAAAGGTAATATAACATTATTTATTTCAAATATATAAAAGCTTTTTTCCATAAAATTAGTAAATTAGTAAAATAAAAAAATGACCATAAATATAATGCAGGAGCACTTATCACCTATGTACCAGAAAATGATGAGCTGTTGCGACAAAGAATATCTTTTCTTGGTAAAAATGAATAGGAAAGATGAAGAGAAAAGAATTAAAGGATGAATAACCGCTCAAGAAATATGTAGCCCAAACAATTTTGAACCAATAGAATGTGATGAAGATAAAGATTCAAAGGACATTTCACTGAAGCGAAAGAGTATGACAAGCCTAAAAAAAGATATGAACAAAAGAAAGTTCATGAATAATAAAAATATTAAAATAGAAAGTGAGAAGTGATACATCATTTATAGCACTATGATAAATACACTTAATTATGTTTATTTAAACTATTATGTCGAGGATATTGCACCTGTGTTGATTTTAATAAATACATTTTAAATAGTGTTTGTTTGTTTAAAGTGTTATGAATCAAACATATCCTATGTAACAATAAAAGTTTTTCTGGTAATTTGCTCTTTTCTTCAATTGGGAAGCCATCAACCTACAAGTTGGCATTAGCTTTATTGATCACTTTTTCAATAAGAATTTCCTAATTTTATAGTAAAGAATATACAGCTAATTTCATTCGGTGTTATTTGCAATGAGTTTATGTGAGGTTCACTGATTTTTGCAGTCATCTATTACTTGCATGCTTTTGTCAAGTAGTGATATCATTTAACTTTGGCGTTAAGTCTGTAATGTTAATGTTTTTAGTTTTAAATAGAAAATTAATGTTCTTCTTTCATTTTTCTTTGGATTTGTTATTTTATTCAGACGTTTGTTAATTTTGAGTTTTAACAAAGTAGGTTTTAAATAGTTATGTGGGGTTCATAATTTGGTGAGTAAAAAATTACTTGGTGTACAAATATTTAAACTCATGTAGTTTCTTAATATGCATCACGTGCAACGCACGTATGATATACTAGTCCTACTAAAATGGAGGATCGGGAGGGGGAAGATTGAAAGCTTAAAGTAAAACTTTTTTATTATTTTAATATTTCTCTCTTAGGGGGTTAGTCACCTAGAATTCAAAATTGGAACTGGGATAATCTGTGGGATAAATTTTTAAGGTGTTAGTCACATAGAACTAAAACTAGAACAAAATTTTATAGTGTTAGTCAAGTAGAACTCTAACAAAACTAGAATTGGGATAATGGTATAAAATTATCCTACTTTTTTTATTTTTTTATATAAAAATGAGAATTCTAGTCTCTCAAATTATTTCATATTTTAGCTTGGAACTAGGTGGTAAAAAACTAGAACTCATATTTATTTTGTTATTTTTTATTTTTTATATTTTATATTTTTTCTTTACTTCTTTCCTATTATGGTTATCACCATCATTAGATCATCATTATAATAATAATTGTCAATATCTTATAGTCTAACCAAAAGTTGTTTAATAGTAAAGAACATTCTTATAAGCAATTATCAATCAATAATAGTAAGTTGAAAATACATAAATAGTACTTATATGCATAAATATATATTTTATGATTATAAAAATTTATCCCATGTTATTTTATCAATATATCCCGCTTTACAAAATTATTCCTATTTATCCCACTAAAATATCCCACTAGCGAAAAATTATTCCACTTTAACAATAATCGCATTTTGCATGAAAATGTCCCAATTGACTAACACCCCTTAGAAAACAAAGAAATTAAATGTGTATTAATTCTTGGAAAAATTGTGTTAAGTCCCTAAAAAATAAAAAAACTCATGTGGCCCCAGCCCCTCCTACTATGGACTATGTGTATTAGCCCTAAAAATTCGAAATTTATGTGGCCCAGTCCTTCCAGCTCACACATAGCCCATACGTATATGTATTTTGCCAAATCTCTGCCCTTCATTCACCGAAATCTACGAGAGATGGTGGAGGTGGGGGCATTGAGTTGGGATCACATTAAATGCGATAAGACGGCTTATTTAGAGGGAAAGTTGAGTTATTTCCCTCCATTAATTCTCTCAAGAACTCAAATTTATCTTAATCCCCTTATTTATAGTGTTAGGGTTTACATTCTTCATCCTTCTCTCACTCCCTCTCATTAATGGTGGTGGTCTCTCATTTATGATATTTAGGGTTTATGTTCTTCAACCTCTCTCATGTCCTAAAATTTCCTTCATTACTCCTCATAACTTTCCTTCATTAATGGGAGAAAAACCTCTCAGTCACATGATGTTCTTAGGTGAGAAAGCGGTGCTCTCAAGGATAACATCTTCAACATTCTTTTTGAAATTAAAATTTAGTGTGGCAGAGAGGTTTACAGTTCCAGATGATATGCTATCAATGATATATAAATCTAAAAGGAACCCCAAGTTTCGCTATTGAGAATGAAGATGATTTGGGTATGTAGTGGAGCATAACTGTAATATTGGATGTGCAGCGATCCATATGCAAGCTATTATAGATGTAGAGGTTTTCACTTCTCAAAACACCTAGAAGGAACGTTCTGAAATGTAAGTTACCATTAAACTTTTGGAAATTTGTGATTCTTATAATTAAAGTTTGGAGAAATGATAAAGTATAGAGGATTTAGGTTTAATGTCATATATGACATATACATTAGTTTAATGTCATATATGACATATACATTAAACTATATATCATGGTTATTAAGCTTACTAGATAGATGTTAGTTTTTATAATCACACATTAACTATTAGAATTTTTTATAAGTTTAGACAATAAATTATTTTGTTGTTACTTTTTGTGTTGATATTATGATCTGACTAGTTTTTAAATTGTGCAGCATTATTACTACATTGAACTCATAGTGTAATGATAGTACTCCCACTGCAAATCATAGTTCAGAGAGGATCCCCACTAATAATTCGTATGGTGAGAATGTACTGAGATCCAATGATATTGTTAACAACACTATAATGATTTTTGCATGGTGGCGCACTGCATTAACCGAAGATGGACAACAATTCGAAAGGGCCGATGAATTAATGCTAACTCAATCATAATATTCTATGGCCAAAAAGTTTAATTTTGAAATTGCAAAGAATGAAGATAATGTACCCGAGTTTTGTGAAGAAATGATATTTTCCATCAAGAAGTTTTGTGAATAAATAAACTTGTGGGCAGCATGGCAACACTGCAGGTCGTTCAAGGGCATCATGCAAATTTATTATAACCAAATTGCAATCATCCGTTAAAGGCACGACCAGAAACCTATTTTGTTGATGTGCAAAAGGAGTTCCTCATAAAATATAGACTTAACATTGATTATCGTAAGATATAGTAGGACAAAAGTAGTTGTATGGGGATGCTTATGAGTCGTACGTTTAACTACGATGGTAAAATTTTTTAGCTAGACTCTCATATTTTTCAATTGTCTACTAAGTATTTGTGTTACATGTTAAAACTAACCCTTAACACGTGAATATTATTGAATACTGTTAATGTCTACTGTTAACTAACATTCACTATTAACATTAACCGATGACTGTTAGTTATAACAGTTAGGTGTTAACATTAATAGGTAGCTGTTAACTTTGTACAAATAGTTCTTAACTTTTATAGTTAGTTTATAATTTTACTGAAATCTATAACCTAAACTGTTTATTTTTTAATTATTGTTATATGTATGAGCACATGATAAAGGAGACAAATCCAGCAAGATATATTCGCATTGAATAGAGTTAATGAAGGTTTACAAGACTCTTTCTTTGTTATGCTGCTTGCATAAATAGGTTTTTGAGTGGATGCAGGCCCCTTATATTTTTGAATGATATCTTTTTAAAGGATTGATATAAATGTATACTCCTTAGCATCAAAGCAAACGATAGCGACCAAGAGATATTCCCCTTATTGCATATGCGTCGGGAGAATTTGATTAATTAGAAGCGGTCCCTCATCCATACTTTATGAAATGCATAACCTATACAATTCTCCCCACCAATTGGTTATAATTTCAAACGTTGACAAATGAATTAGAGAATTCGGTGAAAGAATATTTTCCAGAAGCTCTCCACTATAAATGCATTCTACATCTGGTTGAAAACTTTAGATTAAACCTAAAGGACTTGGGAATGAAATTGAAAGACACTCATGTTTTAGGGCACCTACTCCAATTAGCTTGTTATAAGTAAATTATAACAAAATAGAATGATTATATGAAAGAAATTTATGACATAGATCCAATGACATATAACATTACTATTAACTACTCTCCCGAGTAGTGGCAAATGCATTCTTTCCAGGAATTAGTCAAAGTTATACCATTCTTGTTGAAATTATGACATGCTTGTTCAATATATGCAGTACAAGTTAACTTTTTTATGCATACGTTAAGTTCATGCTGAACGCTATCAAGGTTATGGTGTAAATGTTAACGTTCTTCTGTGTCTGTTAAGTTTATAAAACACATGTTACACTTGTCTTGCGTAAGTAATGTTTATGTCATACCAGTTAAGGTCATGGTATATTTGTTATGTTTATAGTATATATAACTATTATTTATTAAATTTTTTTTAAGTATGGTCATGTTACATCTAACATTGCTGAGTCTTTCAACAATTAGATAGGGAGGCTCGAATTCTTAAAATTTTATAGATTATTGAGCATATCCATAAGCAAATTATGATTCACATAAATAAGTGACGCACAATTGCGAAACATAGAATGCATATCTTTGTCCTAAGGCAGAGTTAGTGTTTAAAGAAAATATGGATACAAGTTGTCCATTAGACGTTAAATAATCTATAGATAAAATATTCAAAGTGCAATCCTATAAAACAACACATATTGATTTGGACAAGAAGACATGCACCTACCAAGTTTGGGACGTAACTCGAATTCCTTGTAAACATGCTTGTGCTATCATCATGTATATGAAAAGAGATGTTTATTAATGTTATGATTGGTTTATGTCTGTAGAAGTGTTCAAAAAGAGTTATGAGCTAATCATTTATCTCATACCAAATTATGAGAAGCGTAGTGCACTAAGAGATGAGATCAACATAGTTTCACCACTTACTACTAAAAGGAAGGGTAGAAATAGAACAAGACATATTAAAAATAGAACAATTTATAAATGTACTTTGAAATGCTCTTGGTGCCATTTTAAAGGTCACAACCGAACGACGTGCAACGACCTAGGGGTGTCCATCCAGACCAGCCCGTGAAACCGGGCCTGGGCCGGGCAAAACCGAAGCCTGGACCCGGGCCCGGGCCGGCCCGTTTTTTATTTTTTAAATTTTTTAAAATTTAAAAAACAATAAATTATAAAATATACATAAAAAGTATAGAAAATGACATAAATTTTTTAATAACTTGAAATAACATAAATTACAAGTACAAAAAATTATAAAAATAAAAGATGATAAAAATAATTTCTTTATTAATAATCAGTAAATCTTTTACAAGTATAAATTTATTTCAAAATTCGCCGCATCACAATAGATGAGTAAATTCCAACTAGGTTGGTACATACTCACTCATATCACTATCATTTACAACTTTTTCCAAAATAATTCATTACAAATTTAAAGCTAATAAATAAAAATTACAATTTGATGAATATTATCTAATCTTTATATCTATCTGCTAGTCTCAACTCTTCAAATTTATCTTTAATTATAGCAATCTGATCGATGACTTGTGTTCGCTTCTCGTACCTCCACTAATCTTGTAAGCACATCACCGCTTGTATAGTATACGGATCTAAGCATGTCCTGTGGTCGTCAATCAAACGTCCTGCTATGCTAAAAGCAGATTCCGAAGCTACCATCGAAACATGCACTGATAGTAAGTCATGAACCATGGTGGAAAGTATAGGATATAAAACTGATCCATATACTCTCCACCATTGCAAAATATCTAAAGCATTTCCTTGACATTTAACTAAGGAAGTAGAAAAATATTCATCTAATTTAGAAACCTCTAATCCTGAACCAATTCCAGATCCACTAGTTAGTTTAGCTATCATTGCATACCTATCAAAACTTACACTTTTACCTCAACCTGTGCTCGAAGCCGAAGGCGCTGAATCTGTAGACTGTTGTGCAGCTACACCATGTCTAGCTGCATACTCATCATATAATATTTGAAAATAATTTCTAATAGATAAATGATGAGAAGTAGCAGTAAGGGTGGAACCATCATCTAAGTCTATAATCTGGCCACCATGTAATGACTGTAACAAACTTCGAAGACTAATATCCTTCAAGCATGGATCAATAAGAACCCCCAAATCAAAAATATGAGAAATATGCCTAAAATACTTATTAAATTTGCTCTCTATTTGAAAAATTATATTTCCAAAAATATCATCCATACGATATTTGGCATAAAATTTTTGAATATTTAAATTTTGTAAAGCAGCTAAAGTAATAGTTGGATAATAACAACCAGATAATAACATAGTAGCATCATAAAAACTTGTAACATCTCATTTAATTTACATATAATTATCCATTCATCTTCACTTATTCCATAAGTGCTACTAGAGCTAGAACTAGAAGCATAAAAATTTATAAAATTATTTATAATTTCTTTATATTCTATTGTTACACTTAACATTACATATGTGAAATTCCACCTATGATCAACATATTTTGGAATTAGTCTAGGCTTATAATTTTTTCTTTTACAACATTGTTTCTATCTTTTAATTCTTATTTCAGAAGTATTATGCATATTAGCAACTATTCTAACCTTTTCTATCATGGGTTTAATTTCAAAAAATACATTTTGAACAATTAAATTTAAAATATGGCAGATACATCTAATATGAAAAAGGTCACTATGACATGGTAATAACAGAGTTGTTTTAATAAAATCAACAGCTACATTGTTATTACTTATATTATCTAGTGAAAGAGAAAATATTCTTTGATTAATTTCTAGTTTCATAAGTTCTTCAATTATTAAATTTGTAATATTAATACCAGTGTGTGACTCTTCAACTGCAATAAAAGAAACAACTCTTTAAACATTTGCTAATTTTCATCAATCCAGTGTGTTGTGATACATAAATAACCAGTTTGCACTCTAGATGTCCAAATATCAGAAGTTAAAGAAAATTTACAGCTTAAATTTTTAAAATAAAAAATTATTTTTCCTTATTCCTCCTGATAATATTTTAAAATATCATGTTGATAGGTTTGACGAGAAAATTTTGTAAATGCGGGATAAAAACCATCTCTAAACAAATCTTCAAATTCATCATCTTCTATTAATTTAAAAGGCAGGTTTTTAAGAACAATAAACCTGATTACGCATTTCCTAGCTCAGGCAGCGTCATAATTCCAACTACTGAGGGTACCAGAAGAGGAGGATTGGGAAATCATAGACTGTCGGATATCACCTTGAAGATTCTGGCCTTTGTTATGTTTTTTGTATATGGCGTTTGAGATGGTTGGTGTCGCTCTTATGATGAGCTTGGAAAACCTGGCCGCACAATGCACATTTTGCCTTCTGGTGGATGATCTTACCGTGTTCATCCTTGGTGACGTCTATCTTCTCAAAAAAATTCCACACATTGGATCTCGGCCTTTTAGGAACTCTTTGTGCAGTAGATTCGTCGTAACCAGATTCAGGATTAATACTGATAGGAGGAGGAGTTGTTGTAGGAGGACTCATCTCTGGATCGGTAGGAGATAGGTTTTACTCTTCATAATCAGATCTAGAAGCTATTTGATGCAAGTATTAGAAAATATAAGAGATTATAAGAGAGTATAATAGAGTATAAGATTGTATAAGAGAGTATTAGAGAGAAGTAGATGAGTTCTGTTGTGAGGAAATGAAGTGAAACCCCCCTCTATTTATAGAGGCAACCCCCTAGGCAAATGACCAAAAAACCTCATATTCTAGCCATTTTTTGACCGTTTTAAGGGACAAATCGGTCAAATGGCCAAATATGACCGTTTGGCCGGTTCAGACTGGGCCGAGCCGGGCAACCCGGTCTGGCCTGACATAAACGGTCAGAAATGACGGGGCCGGGTCGGGCTGGCCCGGCTCAACCCGGCCAAATTCCGCCAACGATCATAAATTGTGACCGTTGGCGGCTCGGCCCGATTTTTCGACAACGGTCACCCCAGGGTGACCGTTGTTGCCCGGGTCGGGCCTGACGCCGGACCGGAGCCGGTACTGTTCCAGGCCGGGTTCGGATCCGAACCGGGCGAGTATGCGCCGACCCGGGCCCGGGCCCAGACCCGGGTTTGTCCGGGCCGGGCTCCGGGCCGGAGCCGGGCCACGGGCTTTTTGGACACCCCTAAACGAACCTAACGCTGATTGATATGAAATGCAATCATAATTTTAGAAGATTTATTTTGATTCTTATTTTTTTATGTTAATTATTCAGTGTTGATGTTAAGGTTATTTGATGTTACTTTTGGCATATTAATTTTTAGCACTATTGTATGTACTTTTAAGCAGTAGCTGCTAATGTTCAATTTATTTGCAAATTATATGTCATATACCGTGTAAACGTTAAGCACCACATGTAACTATTAGCTCTAACATATGCATCTTACCTATCAAAAGTACCTATCGAAATAACAAGCAGCTATTAACTATCACAATAACATATTAACTTTACCATGTACATGTTAATTATAACCAGTTCATGTTATGTACCACATGTACCTACTAACTTTAATAGGTACATGCTAACTATAAATCATTCTTGTTTGATATTACAGATATTTTTTAACTATAATATGTACCTGTTAAATATAACCAAAAAACTATAATGTTAAAATTCCAAATACGCAGATTGGTCAACCAAATGTATCATATACCACAAAAATACCCACAAGAACATTTCACATAAAACATAAACAAGTTATTATTATTTTTTCCGTCCATAATGCCTCATTCTCCAATCTTTTATCATTTATTTGTGTCGGGAATGAATTTTGGGTTATTCACATCTAGTGAGTTAGTGAGCTTTTTCAATTTCCAACCTTATATTATCAACTCAACTACAGCCTCACACGTAATACCTCCGATGAATCATCGACATGCATAACATGTAATATATCACTTCTATAGAGGATAATTAATATATAAAGGTAAATGTATATTCCACAGTCATAACCACATATAAAAAAAATTAGGAAAGTGAAAAGTTGCTAGCAGAGATAGAGCTCACATTACATTGATTGATGAACATTAAAAACAAAGTGATAGAGTTCATATGCAACATATAATCCCTTTTGCGGCTCGAACAAGATGACTTCATATTGTTATGTTCTCCAAACTCTATAGATCCATGGCCGACCCAATAGCATGTTGTAGGAAGGCTCCGCATCGATGATGTAGCAGGTCACTTCCGTCTTCATGTCACCCTGCCGGCACTTGAGGTGGATCTTCCCCAGCGGCTGAGTTTTGATGGCGTTGAAGCCAAAGATAATGGTAGTCATTGCATACAACCGCTTTTGAGGCACCCCCAAGTATTTGATGAGCTTCAAGGGGACAATGCTCAGTGCAGACCCTAGATCTACTTGGATTCTGTCCACTCGAGAGGAGCTAACGTATCCCGTGAAGTACAGGGGTCAGTCGTGGGATGTACTCTTGATGAGCATATCCTCAGGAGTGAAGGTAATGCAGAGGATCTGCTGTCTGGATATCTAGCAGCATTGCGGACACCCTTTCTCTGTGTCCTCTTCTTAAGTAGGCGAGAAATGTGTGGCAAAATCCTCTGAGTTGGCTAATGCCTTCGGTAGAACTTCCCGTGTAGACTTGGATAGCCGTAGGAGCTCATACAATGTGATCCTGGCTGGAATATTTTTCAGCTATGCGAGTAGGTCGAACTGAAAGGGTTGACCACTTGAGCTCAGCTAGTCAAAATTCGGTTAGCCTGTTGGTGACAGTCTCGCCGGTGGTCTTGCTAGATTTTTTGCTGTCGGGGGGTAGTTCTTGGCAAAGTCCCTTCCCGCTTAGGTAATCAATGCGTCTACCTCATTGTCAGAATCGGTGAGGGTCGCTATCTCCACTTTGTCATCGTCTGGAATTGCCGAAATGATGTTACAAAGCTTAGGCTTGCCTTTTGGACTTGCTAGAAGTTCATTGCTCGTCGTTTAGGAGATCAGGATGAACCCACATCACCTGTCATGATGGCAAGGTCTATAGCACCAAACCTTTCTCTCGTTGATTGTGAGGATCGACATTAATAATTTTCAGCTCTGCCTTAGGCTGGGCACAACCCCTACTGGTGTATAGACTTCAGGAAGATGTGTCCCGAATTTAAGAGTGACCATATTTGTAGCCACTTTCTTATGCACCTTTTCCTTCTCTAGGACTCCCACGTCGTAAAGAGCTTGCAGCTTATCCTTAAGGATAAAGTACTTGGAGGTATGATGACCGAAAACTCTACGGTACGTACAATAGTTTAGATCATCTGTTTTGTTCACATCTTCAAGCTTCGTGATCTCTGGCAGCTTGATCCTGTTGCTCTTGAGGAGAGTATCGAAGATAGCCATAACTTGGTCTTCCTTAAAGTCGTATTGTCTCGGAGGGCGCTTCTCAAAAGACTTGGGCTTCTGTCTCTAAGCTAGCTTAGGAGCCGGAGTAGAATCGACAGCCATGATCTCTTTCCCCCTCGACCGAGAAGGGTTTCTGGGGGCACTTGGTTCCGAAGTTCCTCTTTTAGATTGAGGCTCTTCGGCTTCCATCCTTTTAATCGTGTTTTTCACCTTCTCGCCTTGGCGAATAAGTTCCTTCCAGGTTCGGGTTTCTACTGCACCGACCTTGGATAAAATATCGATCAAGAGATTATTGCGACACATCTCGATCAAAGTGCTTTCAGAGACCTGGTCTCGATAATAAAGCGACTGATTCCTAATTCTCTTTACGAAGTCATTGACCGACTCCGTTTTCTTTTGCTTCTCAGCAAGCAGAGTGGCCATCGATACTTTTGTGTCGTCATCGAAGAGCCAGGCTAAGAAAAGCTTTTCCACATCGGCCCATGTTTTGATAGAGCCTGGTTCCAGCTTGCGGAACCATTCAAAGGCTACCCCCCTCAAAGTACCGATGAACGGTCGAGTGAGGATAGGATCATTCCCCGTGAGAAATCTTGTTTGGGGCAGGAAGTAGTAGATATGTTATGAGGGAAATCCCTTGCATCAAACTGTACTAAGCTCATTAGTTTGAACTTTACCGGGTAGGGCACTATATCCCATTCGACTGGATATGGTCTGACCACCAGCTTGTTCATGCTCTTCTGAAGCTTCAAGGCATTGAGTTGACTTTAGAACTCATCGAGCCTCTTATCTCGGGGAGTGCTACCAGCATGTGATGCTCTTCTTAAAGACTTGGATTAATAATCCGAATGTGATCCGCGATTATCTTCCTCCTCAGTTGTGTTAGGAGGAGTAGGCTCCTGCTCTTGGTTCCTCGAAGATCTTCGTCGGTTTCACAAATTCCTCTTCTTCTTGTTATTTAGAATTTGTTCCATCATTCCCTTCAAGGAGTTGATGGTCGCTTGTTGCTCCTAGACTCTTCTGACAATGTCATCAGAGCCGTCCGCCATGTGCACATTTACGTGCTTGCTATAAGCTGGACTTGAGGTCTGAGACGTTGCCATCACTGAGCATTCCTCATCCTTGTTGTCAAAGATAGGTGACAAGTGGGCATAATCAAATGGGATGGCCTCCCCCATTTGAGTACGGGTGTGTAGGTAGACACCCTCACTTTCAATAGGGAGGTATTTGAATCCCGGGGAAAAGTCCAGATCTGACGAATCCAAATACTTAGCTTTTTCTTTCCCCGTCATGTTAATAGTGACAGCTAGGAGATCCAAATCATCAGTAGCATGTCTCCTCTGGAGATTGCATCTCCGGCGAGGAGGTCTTAACTCTAGAGGTTGCTAAGAAAGCCTTTTGAACACCGATGGTTTCGGTGCCTCGATACACTGGCAATCAGCAAGCACAACCTTAATGAGCTTCTCACAGTGGCACTGAGGATTTACCTCATGAATCATGTGCTTGTGAGTCAGATACTCTCTGAGATCCCCCGTAGGTTGATGGTGATAACCCCCGGTGTCAGAAGAACCGAGCATGCAATCATGCGAAGAAGATTCAAAAGAAGACTTGTGAGAACACATAGAAAATTCTCCAAGTATTACTCAGGTGAGCCTGCATTGATAGGCGAGGTCTCGTGTCTTGGAGAGCTTCATCCTTCTGGCAAGCTCTGGCTACTTGTTCATTCAGGCGAGGTCCGCCTGTTTGACTGCTCTTTGCTTTGCCTTTTTGGCCAAGGCATGCTTGTGGGCAAGGCTTGGGTGTCAGGTGGGCCTGATGGGATTCGCCTATTTTCTTCAGCTCGCCTGATTTGGTGAACTCACCTAATCTGGGTGGTTCATTAGATCTGAGCACTTTGTCAACATAGTGGAGCCCTCCTGAGTAAGGGGCTTGCCTGAATTGGGAACATGGCTTGAAAAGCGACGCTCGCCTAATTTGGAGGGCTCGCCTGAGTTACTAGGTTCGCCCGAATGAGAAACTTTGCTCATAGAGCAAGGCTCGTCTAAAATATCAGGCTTGCCTAAAACATCAAGTTCGTCAGTTTTGGGAACTTTGTCGACAGAGCGACGCCTGCCTAAGTAGGTGGGCTCGCCCGATAGGCTCAGTTCGCCAGAACTGAGAACTTTACATTCTTGCTTGGCTCTTCTCAGGTCTAAATAGTAATTCAGGCCATCATAGGAGATGAGAGCTTCTGCTTCTTGATGGGAGAGAGCCTGTCATTATCACCATTGGGCTCTCTTGGAGAGAGGAGTGTTCATGTTGACGATGAAAACATGATACGTGCCGATACGAACAGTTATCTCCTCTTGTATAGGGGGTTGTGTGGATTTCTTGGCAACCCAACGAGTAGTCCTCTGGCTGGTCTTCTTGACCCTTGCCTCGGCTACTTGGGGCTGGGCCACACGCACGACTCTGTGGCGTCCACGAGATGCATTGTCACCAGAAAAGGATGAAGATAAGTACTCCTCGTATTTAACTTGGTCGAACTCGATTACAAGGGACTCGACTGTCATCCCGTTCATAATTTCATTGAATTACGCCACCACCATTTTGATTAAAGAAATAGTTTCTCCCACTGTGGTCGCCATCTTTTGTAGGGGAGCAAAATTGATTCCCGAAAGACAGAGATTTGTATTTATAAGAATAACTTATTACAAATCAAGAAATCAAATTATAAGAAAAGCGAAGAGAATGCTCTTCTTGTTTAACATGAGGTCTTCGGTAGCGATAGGACGCCTCACTCGAATGCTTGCTTCGAGCTTGCTTCCCTTGGATGATCCAATCAAAACTGCGGTTGAGCTTTAGTACGCAGTAGAAGCTCTTGCATGATTGAGTTCGATTACCCGAGCTTGATGAGTATCAAGGCCAAATGCTTAGAGATGGATAATATGCAAGACTTTGCAAAGAGCTAAGAGTCTCAAATTTGAGAGTTCAGATTGAGTCTACTTCAACAATCTAAGCTTTTGCTTAAGAATATCCAACCAAGATCTCAAGATGCCCAGCCACAAGCCCATAAGACCAACAGCAAAAAGGCCTCTTATTGAAGAGTCTTAGAAATGCCAAGCTTCCAAAACCTCCCCAAAAAGCCTTCCCCCTTTCATGTTGCCTAAGGTGGCCTATAAATAGGCAAGGAAAGGTATGGTCAATCTCTTTAACTGGTGGGATGTGACCACTTAGGGGTGAGGAGCATCATACCCTCCCCTATAGCTGTGAGATATGACCACTATAGGTGATAAGAGTCATGCTTCATCACTCAAGATGTGGGACATGGGTAGGCCTACACCTACAGGCAAGCAGTCACTCGCACTGCTTAGGTGAGGCTGGTAGACTTACAGGAGAGCTTAACAGTGTCTGAATGCTCAGGCGAGCTTAGCGAACAGACAGGGTTAGCTGGCGGACCCCTCAAGCGTTAGGTGAGATTGAGTCTATAGGAGAGCTTGGTTCGTGCTAGCGAACTCCCTGTAGGCGAGTTTGACTCATGCAAGCGAGCGTAGCTTTAAGGAGAGTTCGACTCGTACGAGTGAGTCGAGAAATTAGGCGAGCTTGACTCGTGTAGGCGAGTCAAGTAATCAGGCGAGCTCGACTCGCGCGGGCGAGTCGAGAAATCAGGTAAGCTTGACTCGTTCTGATAAGTCAAACAAGCAGTCGAGCTTGACTCGTGCGTGTAAGTCAAGCTATGTTGGCGAACTTTGGCTTATGCAGGCGAGTCAAGCTTACAGGCGAGCTCTGCTTGGCCTCTTGAATGCATGCGAGCTTGACTTACACTGGAAAGATAAAAAAAACAGGCAAGCTTTACTTGGCCAACTGCATGCAGGCGAGCTTGACTTGCGTTGGGCACGCAGGCGAACTCAAACAGGTGAGATTTGAGTTCTCTTTGGTAAAGGTAATTTTTATTACCTACATATGTACTCTTTGAGATAACTTTCTTAGCCTACCCCCTTTCTTAGGTGGAGCTTTAGGTTGGGTTGGATTTTTGCAAGTCTCCATAATTCCTACGCTTACTCTGCAATGTTATCCTTTTCACCCTTTGGTTGGCTGTAGCTTGCTCTACAATCTCTGTCCTTCTTCTTTTCTTTAGCCTTCCTTGCATGATTCTTGTTTGAGGAGGATCCAGTTCAGGATATTCTGTCTTGGGTTGTTGCTTCATGCCAAGGAGAGGTGACATATTCATGCCATAACTTAGAATATTAATTTCCTTTGTATATGTCTCATGCAAAAAATATTCAATAAGCATTCATAATTTAACCAATGTTGCAATTCTATGTATACAAGGAAAGCCACTGAGTTGCTATTTGTTATATCCACATGTTTTTGTCCCCAGATCCGCTATGCAGGTATCATCTTCTTTATATTTCACTTCAAATTTGTCATTTTCTTAGTTAATCTTATAGAATTTTATCTCATGTAGAGAAATTTAGTTTTTTTTAAACACCTTTGGAAACTAAAAGCCCCTCTATCTTAGCAATGCTCTCTTGTTTGAGAAGAAACCTCTTCATAAGCATCCTCCTAATAAACTTCATACATGTGAGAATAAGCTTGTCCCTTGCTTATAGAATCATTTTGTTGAATGATTCACACATATTATTCAAGAAGTAATCCGACTTGGTGCTTTCCTTGAATGCATGCAAGCTCCAATGTGAAGGATCTTTAGCCATGAGATAGTTGTAAGAACTTTCATCCATGTACTTGACAATTTTCATTACCTCATCAAAATTAATTTTTATAGAAGCCTTACAAGCTGTCCACATTGCATCTTTGAAAGACTTCCCTTATTTAATGATGGCATAAATATGCTTAAAATAAAAATCTAATATCAGCAATAGGTGCAACTATCCTTAAAGTTTCAATTAAGCCCTACACAAAAAGTTGAAAAACTTAGCATAAGGTTGGAAATTTTAGCATAAGGTTGAAAGATATACAAAAAGGCACACATACAGTTATAAATACATTTTATACATTTTCCATAAGCAACACCTTAACTTCTCATAATTTATACAGATAACACGTTAATTTGTAATTTATTTCATATGTAACAACTAACTTCTCATAGTTTAAATAAATACCACCTTATTTTTAATATATTACATGTATGTAATCAATTTATCAGAGTTTGAGTCAATTATATAAACTAAGAAGATATAAGCTAATCCTAATTTATTAGTATTTTCGTCTAATCATAGATACTCCTAATTTATCAGTATTTTAGTAGAACCATAGATATTGGATGTAGTATTAAAACATGCAATAGATACATATGATTGTAAACAAATATATAAAAGAAATGAAACACACGTAAATAAATAGTAAAATATTAGAAAGATTACCTACTGTCTTTTTGTCATGAAGGTCTATCCATTTTGCTCCACTAGCCCTAAATCAATAATTAGTTGCTCAATAAACTAACACCAAGTCTCTTTATTCTCAACTTCAAATATTGCATATGCAATAGGATAGATGTTGCGATTATCATCCTTTCCTATAGCACTCAAGATTTGCCCCATATAACTACCTTTTAAATGGTAGCCATAAAGGCCAATAATTGGCTTATAACCTTTCTTGAGTCTTTCTTTGCATGCAGCCAAACATACATATAATCTCCGGAAAATTAGTGATGGGTTCCTATTGATATCATCCATTCTAACCAGAGCTGAGCTATCTGGATTTGTCCTGGATATTTTAGTTGTATAGTCTCATACTCTTTTATATTGATAACTTACACCATAGATCTTCATAAAAGCAAGTTGTCTTGCTCTATATGCTATAGGACCATGTTAATCTCATAGTCCCCATTCATCTCTAAAATGAACATTGACATCTTCCAATCAGGATCATCATTTTTTACTTTGTTAGATATTTTGTAGTTAACCACTTAGAGGAGACCTTGGAGTTTTTATCTCTAAAGCCATCAAAATTACCATGTTTGAGCCTCATAGATTTAATTTGAAAGACAACTTCATTATTTATTTTCACAGCATGAACTTTGAATTTACAAACGTCTTGACAATTATTGTAACATTTCAGCCTCCTACCATCTTGAATAGGCCTTTACACTTACATTTATATTTGCAATAACTTGTGACATACTACTTGATTCTTCATCCACTTAAGATAGATCATTTAACCTCTCATTCATATTATCATTATTCGATGGTTGTGTTGTAGCCTCTACTTTTTCATCTAGATCAACATCCTCCTTATCAAGATGATCATAGTCACTATTATTAAGCTCAAACTCAGAACTCTCAGCCTCATTCTCCATATGTACATCCATATGTCTCTCACTGTTATTAACTTTAGCTTCCTCATTGGCCTCATTTTCATCACCTTGTCCTTCATTAGTTGCCTTATTATCATGTTCACCTTCATCACTTGCCCCTTTGCCTCCATCCACGTCCTTCACATAAAAATAAAAGTTTCAATGATTAATCTCAAGGAGTGAACATATTACCTAAATATCAATTTACTAGTAGTTTATACAAATAATACCTTAATTCATTATTTTTCATATTTACTACCTCTAGTTTAGAAAAGGAGAAATTTTTAAAACCGACCATTTTTGAAATTTAATGGGCAAATTCGACCTCCAAGAAAAAGTATTAGGAAAACCGACCATTTTCAGAAGAAAATGGTCAGTTTTACAGCGGCGGGGATTTTACGAAGTGCACGGGACTAGCAGTCCCGTGCATTTGATGTTCAGTAAACGAAGTGCACGGGACTACTAGTCTCGTGCACTTGGTCCTCACCAGGTGACTGCCTCTCTGCCTAAAAGTCGGGACTGCTAGTCCCGACTTTTAGGCAGAGAGGTAATGGGCTGCTGAAGACCAAGTGCACGGGACTAGTAGTCCCGTGCACTTCATTTACTGAACACGAATTGCATGGGACTGCTAGTCCCGTGCACTTCATGTGCACGTTTTTGTACACTTTTTGGCTGCATTTCAGTCCCTGTGCATACATCCACACAAACTCCCACTAACAAATCACATACTCATTTCACCACATACTCATTTTACCACATACTCATTTCAAATCAAACAAATCACACCAAAAACTCCCACTAACAAATCCAACATAATAACACCACAAACCCACTTAGAAATCTAACAAATCACGCTATAGTCTCGACTACAAATCTAAAAACCATGTCACATTCCTAAATAGTTTTGTAATGTATATAACATGTAGTTTACATACATCCAAGAACTCTCCTCCTCCTCCGTTGTCTTCGTCATCCTCCATACCGCCCTTTGACGAGTTCGTGATCCGGTTGCATTTGTGGTTGTGACGGTCCAGTTCCATCATCAACATGTTGGGAAGGTCTAGCTTCATCGCCATTTCTACGTCGTCCTCGACTTTGTCACTGTTATCGTGTGTATACGAATGGCGTTACCTCCCGTCCATCATGACGGTCTTCATGAGTTCGGTGTAAGGCTTGGTGAAGCCTCTGCATTATAGACTGATATATTGATACATGTTCACATGCTTCGGGATTTCTACCTGCGATAGATAGTTCAAAAAATCCAAAATTTGATATTAAATTTTCAAATTAAAGAATGTAAATTTGATATTTAATTCTATCGTACCTGCTTGAGCCAATTCGAAGCCATGATTTGCAAGAGTTTAAACTTCATCTATTGCTGATACCTACAAATTTTTCAACACAACTTAGCAATATTGAGCAATTCCAATAAAAATGGACTTAAATCAAAATATCAAAATACTTACTAATTCTCTCTCATCTATACCCCGGGGCACATATCCTCTTTGCGACTCAACCGGTATTGTGATTGCATGAAGTATCCATTTTCGGGTTATCCCCCAATTCCAAGTGTAGTAATCTAATTCCTGAGGAGTTGGTTCAATTTAGTTGACAATACAAAAATGTCTATCATTTTGTCTGTGTATAAAAACTTGATGCACGATCATACAGTTTATTTGTTGGCCTTCTTTCTTTGCCTTCCTCTCTATCTTTTCAACAAATTACAGAACATGTTGTGCACAACCAAATTGTCGAAGCACACGATCCGATACATGCATTTCTACTATCTCCAAACATATAAGAGGAACTCAAGCTCTCCATACAACTTGGTATTCTGTGCATATTGGGGTAGCTAAGGTAGAAATTGGGTGTAGGGCTCTCATTCCATCTATAGAAATTTAATCGTTGCATATCAGAGAAGTAAATTTGATATGTAGAAGAAAAGCGCATATTTTTGGGGGAGAATTACCTAGAAAATCTTCATACGGTCAAGCTCATTTTGGTAGAAATCTAATTGTCTAGTCGGGGTCTCGTCATAATATTTTTTGACATTCCATCTACTAAAAATGTTGGTCATACATTTAGTACCACAATAATAACTACAGTTATATTCGCTACATAAAAAATACAATATCTGCATCCCAGTGGAATTTGTCCATCTAATTGTAAATTCGTGCATAGTCTAAGGGCCTGTTTGTTTCGCAAAAAAAGACCGAAAGTGGGGGAAAGTGGGGGGAAAAGAAGGTGAATTTTGATGTTTTCCTCCAATTTCAGAGGTTTGGTTCGTCAAAGCTATAACCGAAAGTGGGGGGAGAAAATGAGTTGTCACCATATTATTGGTTGATGTGAGTAATTTTTAATGTTTTCCTTCACTTTCCTTGTTTAGGTTCTTTTCTTGTGTTTGGTTCATTCTTAAAAGTGGGGGAAAATAGATGAGATGAGATGAGTTGTCATTATATTATTGGATGATGTGACACATACTTAGGAAAATCATTTTACAAAATTTTTTGGAGGAAATTGATGGAAGGAAATTTTAATGAGATGTGACGAGTTGTCACCATATTATTGGATGATGTGAGTAATTTTTAAAGATGATAGAAAATGAAGAAAAGTGGGGGAAAGTGAGTTAGATGAGTTGATTGATGTGACTCATTTCTTATGTTTTGTTTATTTTTAAAAGTATAAAATGTGATGTGGTGGGATGAGTTGTCACAATATTATTGGAGGAAAGTGGAGAAAGTGAAGAAAAGTGGGTTTTGGAAAGTGGAGGAAAGTGAAAAAGTGAAGGAAAGTGGATTTTGAATTCTGGGGGAAACGAAACAAACAGCCCCTAAGCTTCAAATGAAGTCTCTCTCATGCCCATACTTACAATAAGCTTAGACACCTTTTAAGCTCACTGTTTTGCATAAATGCCACTTTTGACATCTCTCTATATAAGTACGCCAAAACGGCACTACCCCATGATTTTGTACCACATGCGTCCAAGTCCTCGAGGAGTAGTAACTACCTAGCATATTCACAATATTCTAATTTATTAAAATAAGCTAATTCAATAAAATACAGATTCATATTATAAATACACATACCTTGCATGCACTTTATCTTTACTTGAATCTGGAAATAATATAGTACCAATCATGTGCATAATGTATGCACGTGCATGTTGGTCAACCAATATTTGTGGGGCATCAACAGGCACGGTACTGAGAATGTCTCTCTCAACCACTTCAATTTAATATTTCCTCGAGGCATTGACTCTGGAGCTACACCTAATAACTGCTCACACCTTGTCGGCCATACATCACTATCAATGTCGGTAATGCACAGACCATCTATACAGAGACCGAGTATCACGGCTACATCTTGTAGAGTAATGGTAGCCTCGCCCATTCGGAAGTGGAAAGTATTGATCTCAGGTCTCCACCTAAATTTTTTAAAATATTAAATTGATTTCTTGGCCACCACCTCACCTAAGTTAATCAACTTCAAAAAAAATTTATCTTTTAAGTATATGAAAGTAATTAAGTTTTTTTAAAAATAAATAAATATAGAGAGCATACCTCATTCTCATCATATTTTCCTCCATCAATTGTCTCATTGTCTTCATTCGTACCCTTCACATAAAAATACAACAAGACAGTATATAGGGGTTAGTCAACTTCAAAAAAAAATTATCTTTTAAATATATGAAACTAATTAAGTTTCAAAAGATACATGTAGAGGAGAGTAAACTAATTAAGTTTCAAAAGATACATGTAGAGGAGAGTATACCTCATTCTCATCATATTATCCTCCATAAACCGTCTCATTGTCTTCATTCGTACCCTTCACATAAAAATACAATGAGGCTCAATATATAGGAGAGGAAGTCTCAGTATATAGAAGAGTACTTAAGGACCAAAAGTTACAAATATAGAAAAGTATACATCATTTCATCATGTTGAGCTTCATTATTGCCTTGATTAGTATCATTATACTTGCATTGCTTCACTCTACCTCATTTGGATTCTGAGATGACTTTGTTGTGAGCCAATAAGATCAAATGTAGTAACATTATCCTCATGCGGTAGTTCATACAAGCTCCCTCTCTAAGATCAATATCAACCTCACCAACATATTCTTCAACATCATGCACAATGTACACAACAATCCTCTTACTTTTTCCAAGAGAAGCAACCATTTCGTTGCTATTTCTATTAGTAGTAATTTTCCTAATTCCTTGTGCTAAACATTTTCTACGAATCTTATAATAGAGTGCTGCCACACTACTCCTACTATAGATCAATTATTCTTTGATGACAGCTTTTAGCTCCCACTCTAATATTTTATCAACAATGTGATTATGTTTGGCAAATACTTTACCACCTACATACTTCAATAATCCCCTATTCCTTTCAAACCTTCCCCCATTATGATAGTCTATTGAATAAATTCATACATCTTGAAATTAAAAGAGAAAACACACACACACACACACACACACACACACACACACACACACACACACACACACATATATATATATATATATATATATATATATAAAGCAATTATATACCCCCCACTTGGTCAATGTAACTGAGGGTTTTATATGTGAAATGCACTGGAAACAATAAGGTATTTAAGTGTTATTTAACCCAATTATTCTATTTAAGAGCTATTTTGCCCAAAGTAAACAATTATTTCAATTTTAACAACTAATTAAGCATCACAATCTTTTAGTTATGAACTGTACAAAAATAAAAATTTATCTTAGATTAATCAATGTATCAACTAAATTTAAAGCTTAAATAGCACTTCAATAACCTATACTTTGTCATACTTTGCACTTAAATACCCCTATTTAGTCAATGTGGTTGCTATTTAGCCCAAATTACACAGCTATTACAAATATCACAAGTAATTAAGCACCACCATGTCCAATTGAGTTAATCATAACAATCAATTTCTTTTACATGTTGCACTTCAACACAATGTCCAATTTACCCACAATTAGCCAACGTATCAACAGAAATTAAACATGTATTCTAAAGTTAACAAGTAATTAAGAAGCTACATTGTCCAATTTACCCCATTTCTTGTTTATTTGTCAAAGCCCTAATCTAAACCTAAGCCTAACAGTGTACGACTACAATTCACTTTACTATTTCAATATACCAAAATTTGAAGTTAAGTTCACACCCCAAACAACCCACTTGCAATTAGAAAAGTTAAAATAAACATGACCTTCACTTGAAGAGTTAAACCCACAAGAATAGACAGTCCCCATAAAAATTTGCTCTTTTACAGCATGATGTCGGAGACCTACCTCCGTACAAGCACTGGGCTTCGATTCCATAGCTAAATCGAGAGAGATTATTTTTTTACTTAGAAAGATGATGGGGTTTTGGGGGATGAGAGGGGAGAGAGAACCGCGCTTAGACATTATCGGTTATTTTTAAAAAAAATACTGTGAGTGTGAGATTGGGGGGACCATGATTAACCGGGGATAACTAAGATTGTTAAGGGAGATCATGTGAGGGCCCATGTGAGAGAGTTAGAGGGTATAATGGTCATCGCACATATTTTTTGGATTGAAATAAGAAAAAAGTGTGACTTAGCAAACATGTTAATAAGTAAATGTGGTATTCATAAATAAAAGAAAAACTTTAAAAGTGGGAAGTACTCATCTAGGTAAAATTAAATATAGTTTTAATGTAAAAAAACACCATATTATAATATACAATGTAATAAATGTTTAATTAATAAGCATTATGATAGACTTCAAAAAGTTTTAGGAAAAATGTGTCTGGGCCCCAAAAGCAGAAAGTTCATGTGACGAGACCCCTCATATATTTTCCCATATGAATCAGCCCCTTGATGTGTGACACTTTGTACTGCAGCCTTTTTTTTTATCAATTATTACATGCCAGCTAAGCAAAAATCCCTAAATTATCCTTATCCTCTCTCCCCGATCCCTCAGACCCAGCGCTCATATCCTCTCTCTCTCTCTCTCATCTCTCTCTCTCTCTCCCCCCTCCTCTCTCTAAAACTAAGAGCTTTATCAAGCTCGTCACCCTAGCCCTCGCCTCCTCGCCGTTGCCACCTCCGCTCAGGCCCCCAAGGCTCCCCTCCCCTCCTCGAGTTTGCCGCCGCCTCCCCTCCTCTACCCGTCCTCATCGTCGTAGATCGCCACCGCTCCCCCACCATAGATCGCTGTCGCAGAGCTTGAGGAAAACGCTCGAAAAGCGAGGGCCTGAGGTTTGATATTATTTAATTATGCATATTAACTAATTATCACACTTTTAGGAGAAAATTAGCTATTCCTATTGTTCTGTGAAACATTGCTCACATAATACATGAATAGCTAAGCCGATTTGAAATTAAAATAAATAACTAGATAATAAAAGAATAAAATATATGCAATAAAGTTTAACAGGTGGAAGTAAATTAGCTCATATCCAAGGTTAAGGATAACCACAACAACAACGGCTGCAAGTGGAATAACTTTTATTGGAGAATATCATCTAAACTTGTTAACAAAGATATTATTTCATGAAGATGTTAAGTATAGCTTAAGGTTTGATAGGTTGGTACATAAGATGTATTTTCTTCGCCATTAACACTAACGACTCTATTGAAAAGGATCCAATGACCTTGTAAGCAATGATACTCATAACGATTGATGCATATACCGAGTCCACTTTAGCACTTTCACGAACAGAGTATAGTTAAAAGGGATATTTAACAGTCACTGATCGATGTGTTTTCTATGTTAAAGAATTTGCATACATGAGGAATGTGGCCACAAAGGTTGACGTCTTCAGCTTCGGTATAGTTATGATGGAGCTTTTCACCAGAATAAGGCTAACTGGGACTATTGAACATGATGGAGATTATATCTTATTGCAAGAGTTTGTGGAGAAATCCTTTCAAGGTGGAGTAGATGTTGTGCTTAGCATTATGGACGATGCAATGGACATTCCAACTGCAACACAGGGAGGCAAGGTTGTTAAAGTCCTAGAGTTAGCCTTATCATGTACCCGATTCAATGCAGAGGAGCGGCCAGTCATGAAGGAAGTTTTATCTACCTTATTGAAGCTTAGTCATGTATAGGATGTAATTTTACTTGTTCATCCATAACATTTTGACACACTAACATGTTCGAGTTTCAATTTTTCCCCCTCTTTTATTTTGATGATGTTGTATGTATGTAGTCTGTCTCAGTTGTCATCTATGCTCAGTTTTCCCTATGGAAGTGCAAGTTGGAAATTTTTGTTGTTTGCGCATGCATTCTTGGCCTACATAGATTTTCTACTTACATGTCAAACTTTCATGAATTCGAACACTGTGGTAAGGAAAATTTGGAATCCTTGCTTAGCTATGGATTTTGCTCCTTTATGTTTCAAATATTTTTCTTGTTCATGCTTCTGGTCTGTCACATTGTTTTTTTTAATTACAATTTAAAGGAACATGGCCCTGTTAAGTAGCTATGAACGCTCTGAGAAATTTCTGTAGTTTATTCTCAAGTGTGAAGGTAAAATACGAAGGCTGGGTTTAGAACTAGCAATGTATGGGCTAAAACTGGCTGTATACAAGCTAGAACTAGGGTAATAGAAGCTAGAACTAACGTAGAAGCAGGAATTAACAAGTGTGAAGGTAAAATACGAAGGCCAGGTTTAGAACTAGCAAGGTGTGGGTTAGAACTGACTGTATACAAGCTAGAACTAGGGTAATAGAAGATAGAACTAACGCAGAAGCAAGAATTAATAAGTGTGCATGTAAAAAACCCTTATTGGGTTTAGAACTAGCAATGTGTGGGCTAGAATTGGCTGTATACAAGTTAGAACCAGGGTAATAGAAGCTAGAACTAACGCAGAAGCAAGAATTAACAAGTATGCATGTAAAAAACCCATGTTGGGTTTAGAACTAGCAAGGTGTGGGTTAGAACTGGCTGTATACAAGTTAGAACTAGGGTAATAGAAGATAGAACTAACACAGAACCAAGAATTAACAAGTGTGCATGTAAAAAACCCATGTTGGGTTTAGAACTAGTAAGGTGTGGGCTAGAACTGGCTGTATACAAGCTAGAACTAGGGTAATAGAAGCTAGAACTAACACAGAAGCAAGAATTAACAAGTGTGCATGTAAAAAACCCTTGTTGGGTTTAGAACTAGCAAGGTGTGGGCTAGAACTGGCTGTATACAAGCTAGAACTAGGGTAATAGAAGATAGAACTAACGCAGAACCAAGAATTAACAAGTGTGCATATAAAAAACCCTTGTTGGGTTTAGAACTAGAAAGGTATGGGCTAGAACTGGCTGTATACAAGCTAGAACTAGGGTAATAGAAGGTAGAACTAACACAGAAGTAAGAATTAACAAGTGTGCATGTAAAAAACCCTTGTTGGGTTTAGAACTAGAAAGGTGTGGGCTAGAACTGGCTGTATACAAGCTAGAACTAGGGTAATAGAAGCTAGAACTAACGCAGAAGCAAGAATTAACAAGTGTACATGTAAAAAACCCTTGTCGGGTTTAGAACTAGCAAGGTATGGGCTAGAACTGGCTGTATACAAGCTAGAACTAGGGTAATAGAAGCTAGAACTAACGCAGAAGCAAGAATCAATAAGTGTGCATGTAAAAAACCCTTGTTGGGTTTAGAACTAGCAAGGTGTGGGCTAGAACTGGCTGTATACAAGCTAGAACTAGGATAATAGAAGCTAGAACTAACGCAGAAGCAAGAATTAACAAGTATGCATGTAAAAAACCCTTGTTTGGTTTAGAACTAGCAAGATGTGGGTTAGAACTGGCTGTATACAAGCTAGAACTAGGGTAATAGAAGCTAGAACTAACGCAGAAGCAAGAATTAACAAGTATGCATGTAAAAAACCCTTGTTGGGTTTAGAACTAGCAAGGTGTGGGCTAGAACTGACTGTATACAAGGTAGAACTAGGGTAATAGAAGCTAGAACTAACGCAGAAGCAATAATTAACAAGTGTGCATGTGAAAAACCCACAAGGGTTTAGAACAAGGTGTGGGTTTAGAACAAGTGCTTCTAAACCCAACAAGGGCTTAGTTCTAGATAAAGCATAGAAGCAACTGCTCACCAATAAAAGGCTCCAGCTCCTGACAATCATGACTTATCTGTCAGTACATAAATTCAATAAAAATTTGCATATCCAATAGTAATACAATTGGCGTTTTCAAATCTTTTTTTAAATTCTAGTTAAAAGAAAATATTTTAGTCTCCACCACCCTGTCGGCTAAATGCTTAGAACCCAGAAGTTTACAAAAAGCATTAAACAACTAAGAAAGGAACATCCAAAAGTTTACAAAAAGTAAAAGAATACAAAACCACCGAGCACCAAGAAATTAATCAATTTCCAAAATATGATTATAGATAAATGTAAATAACTTGTATTCTGTCATCATCTGAAAATCCATAAATTTAATAATACTAAGTTCACAAGAGACGTTATTCTTTCTTCAAATTTTGCAAGAGAATGTGTTTTAGCTATAATCATCTTTCTCATCAAACACCATGAGTATTCTTCATTACTGCCTGAAAAGTTTGGCCCAAGATTACGCCCACAACTATCTCCACATGCAGACTCCTTCTGCAGTATGAAGGCTTTGTTAACTATAAGTTCAAGTCAAGCCTTTGTGCAGATGCACATGAGCTTGTCATCCATATACCAATTGTTTGCATGCCTAGGAGCACATGTTTCGCCCTTGAATAAAGCTATCAAACTCTGCGGCAACGATCTACGGCGGGGGAGCGGCGGCGATCTACGACGACGAGGATGGGTGGAGGAGGGGAGGCGGCGGCGAACTCGAGGAGGGGAGAGGAGCCTTGGGGGCCTGAGCGGAGGCGGCAACGGCGAGGAGGGCGAGGGCCAGGGTAACGAGCTTGAGAAAGCTCTTAGTTTTAGAGAGAGGAGAGAGAGAGAGAGAGAGAGTGAGTGAGAGAGATGAGAGAGAGAGAGAGAGAGAGAGAGAGAGAGAGAGGAGATGAGTGCTGAGTCTGAGGGAGTCGGGAGAGAGGATAATGATAATTTGGGGATTTTAGCTTAGCTGGCATGTAATAGTTGATAAAAAAAAGACTACAGTACAAAGTGTCACGCATCAAGAGGCTGATTCACATGGGGAAAAAAATATGAGAGGTCTCGTCACATGAAATTTTTGCTTTTGAGGTCCAGACACATTTTTCCCTATATTTTAGAAATAAAGAAGGAGAAAAGAAAAGAAAATTTGTGTGAAATGAGCGAAGCGTCCTTATATCTCTAGTGAGATCAAGTATAGTTTTCTCATTTTCTCCATACTTTTTCTACCCTCACCAAGTTTTAAACAAATAGTATTGATAGATAGAAATATTAAATATGTAAGGGACTGACATGTAAAAACACTCTAAGACGGCAACATACCATTATAAAATTTAGCTAAAGGATTATTTATGTTTGTCCCTCAAATCTTCTATAATTGTATATTAATCCCTCAAATCCCAATAATTGCTCATTAGTCCGTCAAATCCTAAGGTTATTGCGATTGGTCCCTTGATGACCAAAATACCTTTACCTAATATTTTTTATAGGTCATTTGCAATTTAACAATCTAAAGTTTACACCTTTTAAACTTTTATAGCCTTAAGTATTTTTTTGTGACACTTTGATATCTCATAAGTTTACATTTTAAACTGTGATACCCCCAACCTTTTTTTTGACACTTTAATTGCAAAGTTTGCTCATTTTTTGAACTTTCATACCTTAAAGATTCCATATTTTTAATTTTGATACCTCAAAGTTTTTATATTTTTTAACTTTGATACCCTAAAGTTTGGAGTGTTAAAGTGTCAAAACAAAACATTGAGTTATCAAATTGAAAAAGATATAAACTTTGTCGCAACAAAAGTGTTAGAAAAATTCAAAGGCATCAAAATTTAGAAAAAAGTTAGGATATCAAAGTGCCAAAAATCTTTGGGACGTTAAAGTTAAAAAGGTGTAAACTTTAGAATACCAAAGTGGAAATAACTTCTCTCTCCTTGTTTTTTTTTGGAGAAATATTTTTTGGGAGAGAAATCATAACTAAGGTGTATTTTGGACACTAAGGAACCAAATGGCAAGACCTCTTAGGATTTAAGGGGTCAATGAGCAATTATTGGAATCTGGGGGATCGGCATGGAATTATTGAAGAGTTGAGGGACTAACTCCAAATAAACCTTAACTAAACTAAAACCATAAAAAAAAGGGAAAAATGCTTCTAGCCCCCAAAAGCTAAGGAAACGTGCTTCCCACCCCCAAGACTTGGTCAATGGGTGTTTTACCCCTAAAAATAAAGATTCTGTTCTCTGAGCCCCCAAAACACAAAACCCAATAGATTAAAATATGTGAAGACCATAATACCATTCTCTCTCTCTTTCTTTTTTATTAAAATATGATGAGGATTATTTTATTATTTTTGTTTTCTCTCTCTTTATCATAATATACTAAGAGGATAGTTGAAATGATTAATGATGATTATTTTATTATTTTTGTTTTTTATTATTTTCGTTATTTATATTGGTAGATTGTTAAAGTTACGGGTTAATTGTTAAGGTTATGAGTTAATTGTTAATGTTACGGGTCAATTGTTAAGGTTATGAATCCTCTCTCTCTCTCTCTCTCTCATGATGTTACTTTGATGATATTGAAATGATTGAAGATGATTATTATTTATTATTTTCGTTTTTTATTCTTTTTGTATTTTTAGAATATTTGTTGTTAACGATAATGGTTGGTTGTAAAGGTTATGCATTGTTTGTTAATGTTACGGGTTGGTTGTTAAGGTTACGGGTTTAATTGTTACGGTTACGTATTTAATTGTTAAGGTTACAGGTTTAATTGGTACGGTTACGGTTTAATTGTTACGGTTATATGTTTAATTGTTAAGGTTACGGTTTTAATTGTTAAGGTTACGAGTTTAATTGTTTTACGGGTTTAATTGTTACGGTTACGAGTTTAATTGTTAAGGTTACGGTTTTAATTGTTAAGGTTACGGGTTTAATTGTTAATGTTACGGTTTAATTGTTAAGGTTACAGGTTTAATTGTTAAGATTATTAGTTTAATTGTTAAGGTCACAATTTAATTATTAAGGTTACAGGTTTAATTGTTAAGGTTACGGATCAATTGTTAAGGTTATGGATCCCTTCTCTCTCTCGTAACCTTAACAATTAAACCAGTAACATTAATAATTAAATCGCAACCTTAACAATTAAACCGATAACCTTAACAATTAAACCCGTAACCTTAACAATTAAACTTATAACCTTAACAATTAAACCGTAATCTTAACAATTAAACCCGTAACCTTAACAATTAAAACCGTAACCTTAACAATTAAACCCGTAACCGTAACAATTAAACCCGTAACCTTAACAATTAAATTCGTAACCTTAACAATTAAACCCGTAACCTTAACAATTAAACTCGTAACATTAACAACAAATTCGTAACCTACACAACAAACCCATAACCTTAACAACAAACCCGTAACCTTAACAACCAGCCCGTAATCTTAACAATCAATGCATAACCTTTACAACCAACCATTATCCTTAACAACGAATATTCTAAAAATACGAAAAGAATAAAAAATGAAAATAATAAAATAATAATCCTCTTCAATCATTTCAATATTATCAAAGTAACATCATGATATATATATATATAGAGAGAGAGAGAGGATTCATAACTTTAACAATTGACTCGTAACCTTAACAATTAACTCGTAACCTTAACAATTAACCCGTAACTTTAACAATCTATCAATATAAATAACAAAAATAATAAAAAACAAAAATAATAAAATAATCATCATCAATCATTTCAACTATCCTTTTAGTACATTATGATAAAGAGAGAGAGAAAACGAAAATAATAAAATAATCCTCATCATATTTTAATAAAAAAAAGAGAGAGAAAGGTATTATGGTCTTCACATATTTTAATCTCTTGGATTTTGTGTTTTGGGGCTCAGAGAATAAAATCTTTATTTTTGGGCGTAAAACACCCATTGACCAAGTCTTGAGGAGGGAAGCACGTTTCCTTGGTGTTTGGGGCTTGAAGCATTTTTCCCTAAAAACAATAAGTGGGATAAAACTGTGACATTTCCATCGTCTCTGCGCCTATTATACACCGCCCAATCGCTCTCTCGTGCGAGAACCAGAAATCCCAATTGATACGAGATCCATCTGATATCGATCCCCAATCAACAAAACTCGAAGCCCTAATGCATCCGATCTAGAACTCTCTAGATCTCTCAGGTATGTACACCTTTCTCATGTTAAAAACGAAAGATCCCTTTTTTGTTTTTAATGGATTGATATGCTTGAATTATACATATAAGGATAATAGGACATGATAGTGGCCAACTTAATTAATTTCTGGTTGATATATAATTTGGTATAAATACGTCTAATGAAATCTTGGTTACCCCTGGTGGATTGTTGAATGTCATCAAATTATTTATGTAATGAAGATTACATTATTAGGAGTTTGTGTTTCGGTATAAGATTGGTCTTACAAAATCTTCATAGTCGGGATTTTTGTGTGCATCGCCGAAAAGATGCGTGGACAAAAGGGAGCGTCTGCATATTTTGCCAAAATATTATCAAATTACCAGTGTAACTATCTTAATGAGTTTCGTTGCTAAAAGTTCAATCATTCATAAGTGTTTTACTCTGCTTGGGAGCTATTAATAGATGCAGCAACTTGGCAAAGAAGCATGTGAATTTTCTATTACATAGATGCAGCAACTTGGCTCCAGTCAAGGGAAGACTAATTATGATATTAGCTTTTCATGTAGGAAATTGGTGAAGAAATGCAAATCTTTTGCATTTCTCTTGGGCTAAAACTACCATCAAACCTTGCCTAAAAAAAACTCCCTTTGGTTTGCTCAAATTTTCTATTACGTCATCACTGCTTGAGTCTCCTATTGCAAGTTTACAACCTTCAATTTGGGTAATCTTCCAAGTGAATGAACGTGTCCGCTGTTTGGCTACAGTAGCCTGGACATTATTATAGCTCTGAATCCGTTTCAGCATCACTTGTCGTTATTCTTCCTGTAGAACCAAAGAAAAATGGATAAGATTATGGCTTGATACCTTCATGCGAGATCTTCCAACTAAAAGATTTAAGTAAATCTCCTTGCACCTATCTTTAAAATAGCGGCAGACAAAGCTGAAAATCTTTTCCCCACAAACTCAGCTTGAACCTTTCTTAAGGTATGAGCAGTGCGATAGTAGTTCCATGTCCTCAAATAAATGTAGCCGCAACTCATGATTATCATGCTCCTTGTTAGCCACAAATTAGGGTTCTCCTGAAGCAATCAAATTATCTAATGAGATATGCAGATCCTATGGTAGTTATAGACTTATCACACCTTTCATTAAAGAGTCTCTTTAACGCACTAGTAACACAACTATCTTGAACATCCAATCTTGCAAGAATCCCTCGTTGATGCCTTGTTTGGTGTGCTGGAGTGGGTGGGAATGGAATGTCAATTTCCACTTTTCATTCCTTCATACCAAACACAATGTGTTTTTGGAGGCTAGAAATCTCATCCCCACTTGTCATCGGTTTTCACTGTTTGTGGGAATGATCAATGAGATGTTAGGGAAGGGCATTCTCACTAAAGTGGAAATAAAAAATGCATAATTTCTAAATATACTCATTCCTATTCCATTCTCAAATTGCGCCCAAACGTGAAAATGAAAATGAGCGCTCCATTCGAATATTAATTTTATTCCTTTCTTGTTTCATTCCATTCTCGCTTCACTTGATTCCCGTGACCAAACGAGGCGTGAAAGAACATATTTACCACTGAGTTTAAATATCAAGTGTGGCCAAGATTGAACAGCCCTTTACATCTATACGCTTGTTGCTTTATTTTTTGTTTTCTTGAAAAAGCCAGATTTTAAAAGAGCTTAGGCACATATGCAAGTAATATAAAGATTTTAACCTAAAATTTTTTAAATTATAATTTGGACACAAGATTTTAACTAAAAATAACATAGTGGTTATAATCTTACCTGAGATTGAACTGGAAACATGATGATGATGGAGAAGAAGGAATAAAAGCAGTGGCAAATTTAGAAAAAATTTCTTGGGGAGTGGCGAGCATCAAGTATCTATAATATTATAAAACTATAGTACATGATGGGAATGCACACACTACTCAACATTACTTTATCAACTTCATTACGTTATATTTTGTTGTGATGTGATCGATAAACAAAAGTGAGTATTGTTTATTAATTATTTACTTCCATTAATGAAATCAAATTATGTATACTTGGTAGTTAAAATCCTCTACAGAATTGCGGTTAGATTCTAATATATTTTTTCTACAACGTAAACAAAAATATATATTAAAATCAAATTCATAAACAAACACTTAGTGTGCTTTGAGTAATTAATTAAGCAGTTGTCTTTTAAATATATATCAAGAGACATAAGAAAGCATTTAAAGCATTTTGACAACCAATTTTACCACAAAATCAAAATAAGACATTTCAATGTGTACTTCTACAATTGCTCAGCGATTTTTCATATTTTTAAAGCAAGCATGATATTTACATTGTCAATGCTATTAATCACATCTCTTTCAATGTATTTAACTAGACAATCATTCATCCACTCATCTTCCATGCAGTTACACAAGTGATTTTCACAATCTTCATTGTCGAAAAAGCTTGAAGTTGCAATCGTTATAGGTAATATCAAAGCCAACTTCAGAAGCAAATACACCTCAGGATATGCAATATTCTCTTTTGTCTCCACTAACTATTTGGAAAGATTACGAATGTCTTTTAGTTTTGAGAATTGACTACCTAAACGTACATTAATGATATAATTCTCAAGTTGATTATCAAGAACCATATAATCTCCTAGATGAAACTTTGATGGGCAAAACTCAACAAAGAGAATCAATTTTCACTTATCAAAATATGAAAATGACTCCATTGAATTCAGGCAAGCAGTACAAATATGAAATTCAGCGTTAGCCTCTATAAAGCAGTTGTTAAGTTCTTGAAATTGGTTGTCAATCACTTGATGGAAAACATGAAAATGGTGTAAGTGTGTCACTTTCACAACATTACGTCATGACCATCCACAAAGTATAAGCATATCCATATTTGGAATGTAGAAATCGTGTTTTTCACAAAATAAAGAAACTTCACTAAGCAAAGACTCTCACCATCTTCCCTCACCATTATATTTGTTGCTTGACTACTTTAACTAAAGTCATAATATCTTGATCTTTCCATTGTAGGTCTTGAGACAATTCATGTGTAACTCCTAATATATTTTTTATTCAGTGTATGTCAAGTGGAAATTCAAAAGATTGCATGAAGTATAACAAGGCACTTGCTTGGCCTTTTTGCTATGAGTTTGTGCCATCTTTGACAATAATATCACGCACCTCAATAACGGATGAGAACATAGGGATCAAGTTGGATAGCATTTCATAATGAGAACCTAACGAGTATCTTCAGCTAGATGAAGAGATTTTTTTTATTTAAACCTCTTCCACTTAAAAGTTTACTATTTTGTAATCATTCTATGGTCTTGCTAACTTATTTTTCTCAAAAAATGTCTCGACATTTGCAGAACCTCCAACCACATTAGCAAAATTATTAAGCATCGTAAAGAGTAAAGCATCTCAGTTTGTTGCTCTGCAACACTTATGAGAGCTAGTTGAACTACTGAAGTTGGTGTGTGAAACAATGAATATAGAAAGCATACTCACATTCCTTCATGATCAATGTTTTGAGGTCATTAAATTCTCCTTGCATGTTATTAGCGTCATCACATTGATAAACTTAACTTTGTTTTGAAACTATAGACTCAATTGCTGCCTTGAGGTATAAAGAGCTTGTGGAGGAAACCTGAACAAGCTTTAGAAGACATTCAATGACACGTCCTTACTTATCCGCATTATGCAACATGACAGACATTTACTTTTTAATCGATATATCACGAAACTCATACAATCAAAATATCAAACAGATCGTCACCAAGATCTTTGGCAATAACTTGAGTAGGTTCGCTTGTAGCAACACTCATAATATCCTTTGTCTAGGCGTTGCTAATTTGAGATATTTACGAGCTCTTGTCAAAACATTACTAAAAGCAACATTTTGATTAGCCGCAAAACGTATACGCTCAAAAATATTTCCTTGATTACTTAACTGATCAAATTCAACTTCACCCCGAAAGGCCAAACCTTAACAAAAATTGAATAAAATCGATTGTTAAAATTGAATACAATCGATTTTTTCCATCAATTGAAAACAAGAATCCTCTTTGGCTTGATTTTGTTGCTTGGACATAGCAATATCCATGTGTTCCTTTTGCTTGATTAAAACTTTGACATTTTTTCCAAGCTTCCTTACATGTGCCATTTGAGCCATCAACATGCTTTATTAGGCTATTTTTCTTTTTCTAATTTGTATGCTCGGTGGTAACACAATCACCACTTTGGTTAGGCTTCATAAGATAGCAACACAAGCAAAAGACCGCATCTTTAGATATGCTATACTCAAGCCAATTTTAAATTCAGTAAGCCAGCTATGACTGAAATGATACTGGTTGTTTCCATTTTTCATTTGTGGAAATCTATGTTAGTGTGGTTGACACAGATATTTTTGTAAATAAGCTTTTCGCATACCATCTTGATCACTAGGATGATAGTCTAAACTATTCAGTCGAAGCCCTGGATTGCCGTAAAATCTCTCAAGTTCACACTGTTTCTTCGCTTGGTATTAGGTTTTAAAATTCTCACTATTGTTTAAATTTGGAGTAGTTGGATGGTTGCTCTGTTAATGACTTTCTCTTGAGAAATTTATCCATAACTAAAAACATTAAAAAATATAATCAATATCCAACTATTATTTCAATTAATCAATAATTTTTTACTTATATTTAGTTACCAATTCTCACAATTTTTACTTTCTACAATTTCTAATATTCATAGGACTCAAATTCGCAAAATAAATAACAATCCATTAACCATAAATTCCTTTTACACTTCAATATATTTCAAAATGTAGTGAAATTGAAGAAACTATTTGACAAACAAAACTAATTTATTGTATATTCTTGATATATTAATTTTTTTTGAATTGTATCCCTAAATCATAGATGAGCATGTGAATGCGTGAACTAGCAATTAAACAAGAAAATAATAACTCTTTAAAAACATAATTCAAAAGGAAATTTTGACTCACTTGATAACTGGTGAGGAGAGGAGAGGAGGAGGTCCGGACGCCTGTCGGTCTGGGCAGAGGTCTGGGCGGCGGTGGATCCTAGCAAGAGTTGATGTGGGTGCGGGTTTGGGCAGAGCTTTGAGAGGTAGGGTTTGGAACTTTGGATATCGATTGAGATTTTGGAATCTCTGAAGTTTGAAATAAATAAGATAGACTAGATTAATGGGTTTTGTGTTTTAATACTAGCTTCAGGTTTTGGTTTTATTGTACTTTTAAGCTTTTAGCCTTTGGGCCTATTTGTTAATCAGTGGAAATTTATATGGGCTTTTACTTTTTGATCGGTTAATTCACATTGTAAACATAACAAGCGTGATAGGTTGGGTGCAATTTTTAAAATTTATGCAGGGTAGATTGTAAAAAAGACAAGAGCGTACATGCTAATTTGAAAAGTTTGGGGAAAGTAACACACCCATGTATGGGGTTTATAAATCCGCCCTTGAATAAATTTTCAGGTTTAGATAAAACGCAGATGGCTTTACATTTTGAAATGGTTATCTCAATATTAGTCCCTAAAATCTTTAATATTTTGACATTAGTCCCCTAAATCATTGAAATTTGAAATTAGTCCCCCAAATCTTATTACTATTTTGAAATTAGTACCCCTAGTTAGAGACTGTTTGATTTGAGATGGAATATTTTGTTAACTTTATCTTTATCTTTTGAGGGTGTGTAAATTATTACACCCTTTCAACGTGGGTCTAGGGAAAGCTAGGTATAAGATTAACTTTTCTTGCTGGAACATGTTGAAGGAATGCAAATCTTGTGCATTTCCCTTAGGCTAAGTTATAGAAAACTACATCAAAAATCTCGTCATTAGTACACAAAACTTCTTTTGGCTTGCTTAATTTTTTATTACAGCACTAAAGTTTTTCTATTACAACCTTCAATTTGGCACTTATTTCGAGGTAATCCTCCATAGTGGCGGATCTAGAATTTTTAGAAAGTGGCGTCTCTACATAAATTAATAGGGTTAGTTGCGGATAGACCCGCTATACTATTGTTAAATTAAATTTATTATCCTCATAGTTCTATTATTCTATATAGACTTTCTGAGTGAATTTTTTTATTATCTTTTTCAGGTGATCTATATGTAACAATAGATTATATAAAAATGTATTTTTACTGGTTGTGGCTTTCTTCTTGTACTTGTTTATTCTCTTTTGGGTTGTTTTACTAAACTTTTATTAATGGAATATGAGGGTAGTTACTCACTATTTCACTAAAAAATGTTAGATTTTCACTTTAGAGGGTCCATTTGCAACAATAAAACTCTTTCTAGGGGTTATTTGCAATAACAGAATTGCATGGGTAGTAAGTTCAATTTGGCGATAGTATAGGGGGTCTATCTGCAACTGACCCTAATTAATAATTACAAATATTAATTAATTAACTCAAAAGGTAGTGAACATCGATTAAAATAGAAATGAGAGAAGACTATGGAAGAAAATATAGATTGCTTAGGCTAAAAAATGCAAAGTTTAGTTAGGGTTACCAATTATAACTAAGGCTATATAATGGGGAGGGGTCCTATGTCAAAGTGGCGTTGTGACACCACTTTGACATAGGTGGATCCTCCCTTATCCTCAAAGTGAATAAACATGATAGTTGTTTGGTTATAATAGCCTTGACATAATTGTAGCTTTGAGTCAATTTCAACATCATCTCTCGTTATTCTTCCTATAGACCCCAAAAGAAATGAATAAGATCAAGGAATGATAGCAACAAATTACACCCGGATACGGAGTGTTTTGGATGGCTGTGTCGTGTGCGACAATGAGGTTCATGGAGACACTCCGACAAGTGCAGAGACAGACAATAACATTCGGTGAGTCCTGTGGTGGCATTGGGGAACTCATTTAATGATAGAGTTACTCATAGCGGTTTCCTGTTTGCATGAGAAACACGAAAGAAAAGAAAATTGAGCTTTTTATGAGTGGCGGCTGTGTCCAGCCATGGAGGAGCACTACTAATCGTTGACTGGAAGATCTAAAGAGCTTGTTAATGTGGTGGTGAGTGTTAGAGGCTAGGCTACATGATGTGGTGGTGTGAGGGTTTTATCGTCAAAGGAAAATTTGTTATGAAAGAGATTTTTGTGTTTGTGAGAAGTCACATGGAGATGAAACACTCTTCACTTGAGCAATATAAGACACGTGAGAAAGAAGAGGTGTTCTGAGTGATATGGTGTTTGGCTGCTATTTCGTGTTTGTTATTAGGTTGATTGGATTTGTTTATAAATCCAGATTCAACGGTCTTTTGCCAATAGATCGGAGAATTGTAGGCCGATTGAGGCGATTCAGGAGTTGAAACCTATGTTTTCGGTGTTCTGGATGTATTAGCAGAAGAGGAAGAAGATTGAGCAGATTCCATCATTTTGAGCTAGTCTTGATGATTACATGTATATCGGATGACTGAAAGATTGATGGAGGGTGTTGTGGTTTGTATGAGGTATGGTTATATTTATTTCATGGTTGATGGATGGTGTTTACTTCTTGACATGTTGTAACACTTGACATCGATCATCAAGGGTTTCTAGAGTTGGTCATGATATCTGGATCGAGGTAGAGCAAAGTGCTCTAAACTATCCAAAAGTTTTGACCAAGGTGGAGTACGGTGTGATCACGATAGTCCATGTGTGACAAGTTGAGTGGTCAAAGGTGTTTAGTTGGAAGACAATGATGATTGTACTTGTTTGTTTCCAGAAGGTGAGCATGGTGGATGTGTGGTATTTGTCTAGGAAGTAGATTGCGAGATTATTGGAGTATCTCCTGCTTTGTGAAGCTCAGAGACTGGTTCATCTATATCTGGCATATGGTGGCGTGAGTGGCATGTAGTTTCCTATGGAATGTGAAGCTATATTCACATAGGTGCAGTTCAAATACAAGCTAAGGTGATGATCTTTTATGTGTCTCATATCTTTTTTAGTATCCAGTTGGCTTTTGACCCTGATGGGCCTTTAGGTCAAGTTAGTTCTAGGGTTTATTGTCATGTACTATATATATAAGTCTCTCGAGATGATTCTAAGATGTGATTAGGGCTTTGGAGAGGATATGAGATGTGTGCTACATATATGATATGCGAGGTTGAGAGATTGAGAGAGATGAAGGATTACTCCTATAATGTTCTCTCTCATCCATAGTGAATTTCTTATATTGTGCCCCAGGGATATAGATTGAACATATTGTGCCCCAGGGATATAGGTCGAACTTAGTTGACCGAAACTACGTAAATCTCAGAGTTTTTATTGCTTCCTATTGTTAGTATCTTGTGAATTTAAGGTTTGATCTCTGGGTTGCGGAGATCAGAATCGGGGACAATCAATCCCTAGAACTTCTACCACTTCTTCAAAGTTCTATACACGTCAGATCATTGGATGGTGAGAGAAATGGGAAAGAGAGGGTTTGTGGGTGGGTGAGAATGTGTAAGTTGTGAGGGCAGATTGATGTGTGTGTGTGTGTGAGAGAGAGAGCGAGAGAGAGAGAGAGAGGAAGGTTGGTTTTTTAAGGGGGGTGTTATTTTTTGAGACAGGACCCTTGAAGTGTGATAAGGTCAAAGATTAGTCACGCAGAGGGTGTTTGTGCTAGCAGAGGGTGTTTGTGCTAGTAAAATAGTTTATAGATAATAAGTGGCTAACCCAACCCTAGGTAATATGAGGGTGTATCTACAAGTAACTGTTGTTTTTATATGGATTTCCATAGGTTTATTTGGGTTTGCGATGCACCACCGTGCAATTTCCAAATCTGTCAATATGTAATTACTTTACAAAGTAAGTTTCAAAATAGAGATGTCTATTCCAGATCCAGATAAATTTTTTTTTATTTTTTTGTTGGGTGAAAATTTTATAAAAATTTCAAGGCTTGAAGATATCATTCTATTTCTTTGTTTGTTGTTCTTATCTAGAAAATTTGGTAATTTTTTTCTGTCCTTGTCCCAGTGATGTGGAAATTAAACCCATTCATCACACCAAGAGAGCCAACCACTTTAGAAGGCCGTTATGTCACTGTTGGCAATAAAAAAACATATGTCCGCAATGCAATAGCAGAAGGAGGATTTTCATGTGTCTATCTTGCACATGATGCTGTTGATACATCAAAGCAATATGCTTTGAAGCACATAGTTTGCAATGATGGGGAGTCATTGGAAAGTGTGGTGAAAGAGGTATCTGTGATGAAAATGCTTAAAGACCATCCAAATGTTGTCGCTCTTGTTGCCCATACCATACTGAACATGGGTCGAACAAAGGAAGCACTACTTTTGTTGGAGTTTTGTGACCAGACTTTGGTTACCATGTTAGAAAAAAGAGGTGCGGCATACTTTGAAGAGAAACAAATTCTATCAATTTTCAGGGATATATGCAATGCAGTGTTTGCCATGCATCGCCAGTCACCACCCATTGCTCACAGGTTTGTCCATCTGATGATCTTTCTTCTAAATACTTGCAAATAATATTTTATTCTAATCTTTGAATTTTCTAGTTGAAATAGTTGCTGCTCGAATTTCCATGTAGAAGTTTCTTTTTATGAATTTCTCTGCTGCATAACTTTAAAACTATGTGGTTATCTCTAGTCAAAATTTCAGTAGATTGTATGTACATCTAGTCGCTTGCAACATGTTTCGCAGAGCTATAACTTGAGATATTTGTTCCTGTCTTAGGGTTATATACAGGTTGGCAAAGGTCGATATATCCATATTCATACGTGTACCTGGCTGGACATGTATAAATCTACCTTTATCTAATATCTGGATCAGAATCAGATTCGATAGAAAAATCAGGAAAAGTTCCAAATACCATCTTCAACTTACACCTATTAGTAACTCTTATCTTAGTGATGCATATGAGTGTTTACTTTACAAAAATCCATAGAACATCTAGTACTGTAGTTCAATTATGGTCTGCTTCTAGCCTAAGTTTAGCATGGTGGACCGATTTTTCAGTCAATTAATTCATACATATGGAATCTGTTGGTAATTTTCTTTAATCTGCATCTATTTGAACTAATTTTGTACCAGTTTGATATCCATATCCGTTTTAAGGCTGCTGGCTGGCATGGATGCAAGCAAGCTTAATTTCCTTTGCATATCTGTTCTATTTGAGAATATTGAAGATACTCCTTATTTTGAAACTTTTGTGTACTAGTGATTACATCTCCAAATGTGTGCACAGAAGAGCTGCCTTGCATGTGTTTTATTATTATAATTATTATTTTAACTTTTGATATTTGATCGGTGATGTAGTTCTTATGAAAGGAATTTTCAACCTTTTCTTTCCCTTTCCCTTCTGTCATTCTGAAAAGTTAGTGGCAGACATAAAACAAGCTCTAGGTTCCGGATCATTGTTTTCAGTGATGAAGATATAAATTGAGACGATTGGAAGCATAGTGCCTTCTTTGTGTTTACTGGAAAAAAAATGATTCTATTAGTTTTTGTCTCCTTCCCAAAGCTCTTATTGATCAACTCTTTACAGAGATCTGAAGGCTGAAAATGTCTTGCTCGGTTCTGATGGAGCTTGGAAAGTGTGTGATTTTGGTAGCACTTCAACCAATCATAGATGCTTTGACAGGCCTGAGGAAAGGGGTGTTGAGGAAGACAACATCAGGAAGCATACTACCCCAGCATATCGAGCTCCGGAGGTTTAACAAAAGAACTATTTAGTGATTTGCGTTTTTCTGCACCTATTTTTAGTGTTTAGTGGTTAAAGAGGACCTAATTAGTGTTATGTTTGTTTTGATGACAGATGTGGGACCTCTACAGGAAAGAAGTTATTAGTGAGAAAGTAGACATCTGGGTGAGTGACTGAATCCTATTGTTTTGGTTGCTATATTTACCTCTCCATTCAACAATACTCACTTTCATAATAGAGTATAAGTAATGGTCTGTGCTAATCTTAATCATGCTAATATAATTTTCCTTTGTTAATATTCGTACGCAGATGTATCTAATAAGCTTGTCCAATATCAGAATCTAGTTTTATTTGTATATTAAAATTGTGGATGCTACTATCCCTATAAATTAGCAGACACATTATTGCCACTTCAATAAACACAATATTGAACCATTAAATTCTAGATATTAATATTATAACTCATAACCCTCAACTTGGCCAGTCATTGTGGAGCAAGGAATAACGATGACTAATTTCTTACTTGAAGATATTACTTAGAAAGAACATATACAACATAATAATCTGTACTCCCTTGTATTTATGGTAAAACATGTATATTTTCTCGTAGCAGTTGAGAAAGAACTCAAGACAACTTTTCACTACTTTGCAGGCCCTCGGGTGTCTTCTGTATCGAATTTGTTATCTAAAATCGGCATTTGATGGGGAGTCAAAGCTTCAGATCCTGAATGGAAACTTCCATATCCCAGAAGTACCAAACTACAGTCCATCCATAAAACAGCTTATTAAGGATATGCTCCACGACTCTCCTGATGGCAGACCAGACATCATGCAGGCAAGGGCTTGGCCATTCTTCTCCATGAATCTAGGTATTAGTCATAGATTATTGCATATTTGGACGCATTAGACCTTGATATATGTTTAATTTCCACTTATTTGTTATCTTTCTTCTTACAACAGGTGTGGTTTCGTGTAAATGAGCAATTGCCTTCAGACTTGCGGAAGCGCTTACCTGACGGTCCTGCAACAGATTTTCGTCCTTATACTGCAAAATTACATGCTGAAGGTGTGGTGAATTTCCAAAATAATCATCAAGTTCACAATTGTGTCTACCTATGTTTAAAAAATTGAATGTGCGGGAAACTTCCATAGTAATCAAGTTCATAGCTCTTTACCTATTGGTGCTCACCTGTTGAATACATGCATACATGCATCTATTCTTTACATGTAGGTTTATCAAGCTTCTAAATAATAATCGAGTTCAAAATGTTTTTCACATATGGTTTAGATGCGTAAGACTGTGGTGACCCATGTTTTTGTTCACAATTCAATTTATATATATATATCATAAATGGTATGACCCAAGATTCTATCCTGCTCACATTTCTGAAAATGTGTTTTTTTATGGGCATGCATGTAGAAATTTGTTTTAGTTAAAAATAATCCTTTTTAGGCTTATCTGTTCTCCTTGAATTCTGTGAGAAGTTTCATGATACCATATCGTTTTTTCTCCTGTGCATCACGAATAAGCATATTGGGCCATACACGAATAAGCATATTGGGCCATACTTATAAATGGTAATGAATTATACGAGTTTAACAACTTCAGGAGAAAACATAACAGAGGTAAAGGACAATTTTCCAGTTTAATATATTTCAGATAAATATGATGTACATGCTATACTGATTGATGTAATTTCTGTCTCTGTTTCTGTGGAAGGGTCAATTCAGTCCCGAATACCTTTGAAATGGATATGAGGTAGATTATAATAATATACAGCTCCATACTATTTAAGATTATAGCTTCCTGTATGTTGCTTCGAGGTCTTCAACACCTCTGAGTATAATGCACAAAAGATTGTGCCTTAATCTTCTGTCTTCTTATCTGACCACCAATTGTTGCTTTTTTAAAAATCTTTTTTAAAGATTTTGTTGCAGTCTGTCAATATAAATGGATGTAATCTGTTGAGGATGTTTTCCTGCAGGAGTTGCAAAGAAGACTATGATGAATCAAAAAAACAATCCACCAAAGCAGAACACAGCCCCTCAATCCCAAGGCAGGAAGGCAGGAGGGATTGGTGGGAATCCTACGCTTGCAGTTCGGACTAGTCATCATGCAAAGGATAAAGATGCTGCAATCCTCAGTAACAAAGCAAACACCCAAATAGATTCTTATAAGATACCTAACAGTAATCCCAGTGGAGTCATGACCAAAGCAACCCCTCAGAACGAGTCCTGTAATACCTTTGTGGCTGATTTTGACCACGTCAAAGTAATTGTTAATAAGAATGCTAACAGTAGCACATCAGCAATGGGGCAGGATGCAGAAGTAAACAATCTGAAGGAACAACTGAAGCAAGCTAATCTTGAGAAGGTCGAGATTACATTGAAGTATGAAAAGGTTTGTGCTATTTGCCGTTCCCAGAGACAGGAGATCCAGGAATTGAAGCAGGCTCTTGCAGCAGGAACCCCATCACCTCAATCAACCAAGAACAGGTCAAATACCCAGATTTCTCCAAGTAATTTGGACCTTGTGCCTCTGGTAATGGTTTTTCACTTTTCCTGTATTTTGTAGATTTATGTTGGTTCCATTCCTGAGCATTCTCCCTTAACTTGTGATCCTGAATTATGTTATTACCGTAAGCCCGTTATTGAAAAGTAATGGGATTGTACTGCAACTTTTGAAAGTGGCTTTATTCATTTGTTTAGGATTAATATTGCTGGATTAATAAAACAAGATTCATTCCAGATCTAATCAGTGATGTTGGTAAGGGTAATACAAAAAGTCAGGTAATCTAACCATTGAAATTGAAAGCAGAACCAATAATATTGCGTAACAGGTGCATTCCTTAAGAATATCAAAGTTCTTTTTGAAGGGTTTCCTATCTTTCTTTTTCTTTTAATGAAAACTACAGAGGACATTGGGTCAACAATTGTCAAGGCTTCTGGCATCTTGGATATTGGTTTCGTAACTAGAAAAGGAAGATCCTTTTTAAGGGTAATTGTAAATAGATCCCCACCACTATGGCCCAATTACAGATAGAACCCTGGTAGTCTTTCTATTGTTGTAGATAGACCTGAGTGAAATTTTTTGACTCCTTTACCCTCAAAGAAAGAGAAATTTTTTTGACAAATAGACCTCCTGAGGGTAAGATAGTCAAAAAGAATTCACTCAGGGGATCTGTTGGCAATCGGGCGATAGTACAGGAGGTCTATCCTAAACCTTTACTTTTGTTTTTACTCTTCTTACTCCCTTTATTTGCCAGCTATAGTTTCTTCGTTTTTTTATTCCTCAGGCCCCCACCTTGCACATGTAGGTTTCCCTTAAGAATTAAAGATAAACCAATAAAAAATAGTTTGATGGTTGTATTCAAGGATCGAAGTCATTCTTACTGCAACTTGGATGTAGCTGATTACAAAGGCCACAAAAGGATACGAAGGTGTAGTTGGCCTAATGTAGAGATTTTTCTTGACCGGATTCATCAGTTAGGTGATGCCTTTAATAACCCTTGCATTTTGCACCAAATACGGAAGTTGACTACAAACTACACTATCTGTGCACAAATAGCAATCTTACCTTGGCACTTCCTTTATGCCAGGTTTTGTCAAGTTGGACACTCGGTCATGACTCTTAAACTGATATTTTATGACTCATGCACTTTTCTATAGAGTAGAGAAAGGAAAATACAATACTATTATACTTAAAAACAGAATGTCCAGAAATAATATCTAGATTGGATCTGGAAGGGAAAGATATAAAGCAAAAAGGAAAAAAACAATGAAGTATTATGTTACTCCATAAGGCATCAGATTTTGTCTCATGCATTTTTAACTATGTCAATGTTCTGAGTTTCAGTATGCAAGCAATAGTAAAGAGTCTATTCTTTTCTCTGTAAGTATGGAATCAAAATTATGAATGCACACACAAATAGTGTGCAAACATGTTATATGTATATGTATGTGTGTGTGTGTGTGTGTATACATAATTCATATCGCAATGTACTGATAACTAAAACTCGCATGTTGAGAAATAGGAAACTGAGATACTTGACACCTGTGTCTTGAGTCCATGTAATAGCGCCAAATAATCTACGACAGTTGAAACTCTATTTTCTCTAAAGTTAATGAGACATCAATATGAAGTTAAAAAGTCATCAATCAGAGCTTAATGACCTATCTATTTAGCCATGTTATATATTTTGACGATGGTTGGGGATAATGTTAAAAACTACTCATGTCCCCTTGAAGGAAGACTTTTAAGCTGACTGAATTATACTTCGGTGCTAACTTTTGGCTGACTTATGGGTGCTCTCTTTCTTCGCAGCAGCGGGAGAAAATGGATCGAGGCATTTGGGAGCTTGAGCAAGCTATGTTCACCAATTCTCATGCATCCCCGAGCCCATGTCTTCAGCAATGGGAAGCTTTTACTGAGGAACCAGAAGCTCAGCCTTCATCACACAGTAATCAATGGTCAACTAAAGCCCAGCAAAATATTATAAAGCAATCAGCTTCAACTCCCAATATCTCTGGAGCCTTTGGTCTGGATCGTGATCTTTCATTTCCTTCACCTAGCTCTAACATGCCAAAGACAACCAATCAAGGGAATAATTCTCAGTTGTTTGGGAGCTCGGACGCGACTAAAACAGGGACTGACACGCCACTAGGATGGGCTAATTTTTAAGTTTGAAACAATGACATGAGTACAAAAAAATCAGCTCAAAAAAAAATGACATGAGTACAAAATACATTATTCATTGCCTTCTTATTTTTTTCTATTTGTTTTGATTCTTTTGTAATGCAAATGTGAATAGTTATTGGTCTCCTTTTAATGCTACAAGGAATAATGTAAAAGATCTGTTATGAATTACTTCATTCAGCAGTGGTCAGAGGGTAGTATTTGTTTCGGTTCTCTTATTCGGAACATATTTTCGAGTGATGTAATGAATCATATGCCCCCTCGAGAATATTTGTTATTATCATCGTTGGATTTCTGCACATAGTGGCCTTCTGCATTTCTGGCATTGTTGACTATAGTTGCTATTAGCTTCTTAAAGATTATGGCCTCGAGCGAATGACTTGAGGTTGCCAGTGATCCATGGACTTTTTTTATATGAGGACTACTTACATTTTCTTTGAGCTGGCCATTGCTTTTGTGTATAATCTTATCGGATAACTGGCTCCTGACAGTAATGGATTTCTTTGTATTTGCCATTCGTATCTCCAAATAGGGTTTACCTAAAATGTCCTGATGAACGGACATTAGAATCATTCCTCATCTTATTTGAAGATGTATAGACATAGCGCAAGCCCATTTCCCCCTGTTTCACTTGGGTAATTCTATTGGGTAAGCTTGCCAGAGCGATCTGATTGGTGATTTACTGCATACATAACAAAACTTCTTCTGGATTGGCTAATAAGTGATCTATTTATTAGTTTAAAATCATCCTCCTAGCAAACCAAAGTGAGGAACGGAGTTAGAAGATGCATTTGTTGTGCGCAGCGAAAATTTCGGCAGCACCTCTGGTGCTCGACAAGAGAGTAGATCTCAACTAAATCCATGTTTCGCAAATGAAACAAGAACCGAAAGCAAAACATCTCAACAAAGTGGAATATCAGCTCTTCCTCTCATCAGTTCTAGGACTGACCTGTCGAGAGAACCTAAACTTCTATTATAAATTACGGCACGAACAATCAATTTTAACGTGGTTCGGCAAATTGACTACGTCCACGGGAGGAGGGAGATCTACTATTAGAGGGATAGAGAATACAAATAGGGTTTACAATCACACAAAATTAAACCCTCAAACAATCTCTCAATTTCCTCACAATCTCTCTTTCAAAAGGATAGCCTCCAAATAGGGTTTTTCTCCTCTGCATGAAGCTCTGCAATTTTCCCCTATACTTGCACGCCGCCCAAGTCTCTGCGTTTCCCTTCCTTTTTGCACACGAAGCCACTACTCCCCAAAATAAAAATTTTGTCTTGCCCTCCTAAAACCTAGAAACCGAAAATGATTTGCAGCTATATATATTGGCTGCAAATCAATCGGGTGGACTTTCAAAAAAACGCAGCGAGAAACATGGTGGCCCCCACATTTAGCCTCCCACGCGGAAAGCAAAATCATGTTCACACTTGTGGCCCCCACACGCTATCTTCTCATAATTCTCCACCTCGGCGAAGTTTTCCCAAATCTGAGCCGGCACCAACCAAAACAAATGGCTCACTTGTTGCGTCCAGTACGAAGTGAAACGATTCACGATAACGGACTCATCCACAACAAGTAGAGACTCAAATGAGAATACGAACACTCTCCAAACGTCGGTATCAAATCGGCTGTATCATAAATGACTGCCTACGTATCCTCTTGCCCAAAGAATCAAGCCTCACGTAGTTTATCCAAATGACCACGAACGACCTCAATTCAATAGAAGAGTTCGTAACCCTCCTCCAATATCATCAATCTTGCGGTTGATAGCACCTCTAATGGCCTCAAAGTGTAACGAATCAAATACCTCCACCTGAGGTGAACCAATGGCCATATCCAAACTACATCTATCAGCTGCACTCGAATCAAAACCTAACTCATCATCTGTATCCAAAACCAATTTATCCCCAAACTATGTCACTTCAGCTAGAATCCCAAACAATACAGAATGATCTGAAGTATGTGGAGTAATCTTCACCCAATATGAAGTAGAATCACTCTCCACCTGTTGTGATACCTCTATGATCTGTCCAAAATTCTCCATCTGCTGAGAGTTAATAGGCCTCCTCATCGAAGCCCCATCTAATGTGACTTTACCAGACCAAATATTTAATTGAGTTTTACCTCCAATCATAGCAGTTGATAACTCTTTAATAGGATGACTCAAATATGTCGAAGCATCAGTCCAGAAACTCTTATGGAGACCATTACTTGACAACAAACACCGATCCTCCTTCAGCAAGGCACGGTTCTTAAAATTTGCTACCCTATCTAGTTGCCCCAAGATTTTCTTTCTAACGAAGTGTCTCGAAATGTTGTGAGCTCGGCTCCAAAACAAAAACAGGTCCATCTTGTACCTCCCACCAAAACCTGAATGAAGTACCTTCATCTTTCTGCCAATCTCACACTTCTTCAATCTGTTGGAGACTACTATGATTTTATTCAAAGGGAATTTGGTTGCAACCCAAACACGTCTAGAACAGCCACTAACAAAGGAAACCAAACATCTATTTCCTCCCAATGATGCCTCCTTGGAAGACCCCCAAACATCCATGTGAACCCCATCTGAAAGACCCTCCGTGCGGTGAATAGAGGTGTCAAACTTCACCTTGGTCTTCTTGCTCACATCAAAGTGTTCACTGGATTTTAAACTGCAGGTCGTTGTACCCATCTCCAAATCAATACTGGAATGACAAAGCTCCAAATGTCGTAGTCTAGTCAAATCAAAAAAAGTCGTCAGCTTTCCACCTGTCACTGTATCTCCAATCAAATAGTACAGGTTATTTCTCCTGACGCCCTTCATCACAATCAAAGAGTCTTCCACGATCTTAAGAACCATGTCCTCAACACGAACCTTCAGACCCTCTCTAACCAAAGCTCCAATTGAGATTAAGTTCTTCCTCAATGAAGGAACATATCTCACATCATATAACTCTCTAATAATCTCGTCAAACATCTTGATGCGAATTCTTCCTATCCCAAGGATCTGACATGCACGGTTGTCTCCCATGAACACCACACCACTATCCAGTTTCTCAAAACTAGAGAACCATTCCCTTCTAGGACGCACATGATAGGTCGCACCACTATCCAACATCCACTCGGATTCCTCCGAATAGCTACCTATAGGACTGATAGAAAACGAATAAATAGAAGTATCAGAAATATTACCATCCGATATAATGATGTTTGCTTCTGATGATGTTTGCTTCTGATGATGGTTGCTTCCCTTTTCCCTTTTGCTTATTCTTCATCTATTCGTCGAGCTTTGGATAATCTTTCTTCCAATAACCAGTCTCCTTGCACCAAGCACACTGATCTTTTCTAACTGTAGGATGCCCTATTCTAGACTGTTACTTCCAATTCTTTTGGTTTGGATTCTTCCCTCTTGCGACCAATGCCTCCACTATCGGCTCAATTGAAGCCTCCTTATCCTTCTTTCGAAGCTGATAGTTCACAAGTGCAGCGGTGACCTCACTATACGAAAGGGACGTCTTCCCATTAATTAGGGTAAGAACAAAGGTCTTGTATTCCTCATCAGGCAAGAAACTCAACAACAGCAACACCTTGTCCTCATCTTCAATCATAACATCCATATTCGTTAAATTCGCAAGAAGCTTCGTGTAGTGATTTATGTGATCAATAATGGAGATTCCCTTCTTCAATTAGAAGCGATAAAACCTCCTCTTCAAATGCAAGCAGTTCTCCACACTCTTGGTCAAATATTTGCTCTCAATGATCTCCCAAATCTTCTTTGCAGAAGTCTCATTCATCACATCATACTTTAGATCCTGTGTTAAACAAGACCTAATTACACCACATGCCGTCCGATCCATCTTCTTCCAAACATTCTCTTCAATATCATCTAGCTTGCCATCCAACTCCAAAGTGTCTTTCAAATTTTACGCGTTCATGGCATCCAAAACTTCGCATCGCCAAAGTCCAAAGTTGTTTGTGTCATTAAATTTCTCCACATCTATTTTCGTAGAGTGGATATTCAAACTTTGAATGATCTTCACACCAGAAGCACCACCCTCAACACCTTCTTTTCCGGCCATATTCCTCAACACACCAACAACCAATACGGAACAAACTAAAGAATAGATCTAAACTTAAGAAAGAGCCTTTACTAAAAATATCACACATTTAACTTTTAATTGAAACCCTAGATGAGCTTCCAAAGCGATCTACTCCTCTAAATTGCCCAAGTGTAGCCCTAGCTCTGATACCACTTGTTGTGCGCAGCGAAAATTTCGACAGCAACTCTAGTGCTCGACAAGATAGTAGATCTCAACTAAATCTTTGTTTCACAAAGGAAATAAGAACTGAAAGCAAAATATCTAAACAAAATAGGATATCAGTTCTTCCTCTCATCAGTTCTAGGACTAACCTGTCGAGGGAACCTAAACTCTCTATGACAAATCACGGCACGAACAATCAATTTTAACATGGTTCAACAAATTACATACGTCCACGGGACAAGGAGGGGGGAGATCTACTATTAGAGGGATAGAGAATACAAATAAGGTTTACAATCACACAAAATTAAACCCTCAAACAATCTCTCAAATTCCTCACAATCTCTCTTTCAAAAGGACAGCCACCAAATAGGGTTTTTCTCCTCTGCACGAAGCTCTACAATTTTCCTCTATACTTGCACGCCACCCAAGCCTCTGCGTTTCCCTTCCTTTTTGCGCACGAAGCCGCTGCTCCCAAAAAAAAAACTTTTTTCCTTGCCTTCCTAAAACCTAGAAATCGAAAATGATTTGCAACTATATATATTGGCTGCAAATCAATCGGATGGGCTTTCAAAAAAACACAGCGAGAAACATGGTGGCCCCCACATTTAGCCTCCTACACGGAAAGCAAAACCATGTTCACACTTGTGGCCCCCACACGCTATCTTCTCACAGCATTCATATGAGAAGTTAACAAAGGAGTCAATCAGACCAAAATTGCTACCTTTTTTTGTCTAAGCCTATGTTTTCAAATGCTATTTTATTCATAAATTATTATATTTGTTCATAAATAAGTTACTTCGTTAATAAAACTTGTCAATAATCATAAAATGGTTTACCTATATTCATAAGATCGTTACCTGTATAGATTAAAACGTTACCTTTTTTATTTCCTACAAACTATTGCTATAAAATTTTATATTCGTTCATAAGCAAGATACATTATATAGGTATCTGTACTTATTCATAAGTTAATCAATTACGTAGATATTTATATTATTCAAAAGACTAACCTAGACTTAAGACATTAAACACAATAAACTCTTCAATTTGATAAAGTGTAACCAAGTGAAAAGTCCCCTCAAAATTTCTATTTGTGCACAGACAGAGACTTCAAGTTTAGGATCCAATATAGACAACCAAGAAAAGGGAAGAGAGCCAGGGGAAGGAGAGGCGGTGAAAGAAAATTAGAGAACGAAGTAGAGTGGGGACAGACGCCGAAGAAGAAAAGGGGAGACAAGAGAGGAGGAGAGACGAACAAGGAGGAGATGAGGTCATGGTAGAAGAAAATCAGGACAAACTATAAGAGGAAAGCTAGGAAATAGGTGGAGGAGGGGTAATGAAGGCGTTGGAAGGTAGGTAATAACATTGAAAGAGAAACATCAATGGGAAAAAGACGTCGACAGGGTAGGATGAGAGGAGGCTAGAAAGAAGGAAAGACATTTGAATATGAGAAATATTTATGGGCTTATGAAAGAAATGAGAAGGAAAATAAATAAAATAGAAAGAGAGAAGAATCTAATAAAAAAGTAAAGAAGATAAAAGGGGAGGAGGGATGTGAAAGAGGTTCATGGATTCATGGTTGATATGAAAGGAGGGAGGAAAAAAAGAGAAAAAGGAAAGGAAAAAAGAGGGAAGTTGAAGAAGAGAGGAGAGGAGATAAATGAGATATTGAAGATGAGATTCAGGGTGGAGAAATGAGAAAGAAAAAAAAATTGGAGGGGGGGTGGGGGGGAGCATTTTTGAAACACTAAAAAAAATACAAGCTAAGAAGTCCATTCAAATGTTTCTTGCTTTAAAGTTATTTTTTTTAGCCTTAAAAGGTTAAGGTACTACTTGATTGGATTCTTAAAAGTGAGATTTCCAATGTAATTTTTCTTTAAAAAAAACACAAATGGCAAGCCACCGGTCAGCAAAGGATCTGAAATTTACCAAAACAATATGACCAGAAATTGACTAGAAAATGTTTGAGTGTGTTCATATGAAGGGGGTGATCATGAACTTAGTCATTGGGAGACTGATCATCACTAGAATAGGCTCAACATAAAATTCCCACCATTACAACATCTTCCCTCGCTCAAGAATAGACCTCATAAACACTTCGTCAAATTCTTTTGAGTATTTCCAACAAACTAGAACACCCACAGAAATGTCATACCATACAAGGCACTATAAATAAACTCAATGCTTTCTCTATTTCCACCATACCTAAGAGTTCCTACTGTGCTGTATCAACCTTCATTTTACTGTGAATACAAAACCGTCCAATATATACAATAATGATCTACATATTACACCCACAATTCTACAGCCAGTAATTATTTATCTCACGACGAACAAGAAAGCATACATACTCCAGGCCTATAAGCCCAAGCTGGTGGCAAGCGAGCATACTTCTCCATTCCTTTCTGTTCATCATATGGATTTTGCATGACTCTGAGAACCCTACGAACCTCTTCATAGTCACCTTGTTCAGCAGCATCTATAGCACCCTGACACAAATAATTGCGAAGAATGTACTTTGGGTTTACCGAGTTCATGGCTGCCTTCCTTTGTTCATCAACGATGCCATTTGACACCAGCTATAAGATGAAAATAAAGGAAAATGGGGGAGAAAAGTAAGAGCCTTGACAAAAGATGGATTAGTGAATTAACTAGCTAACAAGTACAGTTATATTATACCAGTTGTATCTGGAGGGGAGGGGGGGGGGAGTCCCAAATGATGGTTCCAGTAACAAAGGAGTGGAAAAGTTAAACTTCTTATAGAAGACAAGGAAGAGTGCAACTACAACAACAACAGAGCTTGTATTCCAAAGATCTAAAGATCTCCAGACACAAAACCTTTCAAAATATGATGAATTAACTCCTAATAAATATTTCCCACCTGCAAAAGTACCAAATGGTAACAAGTACCAGTTACACGAAAGCGTCTGGTAAGTCATTCCCATTTGAACACAGCCTAAAGTGAACTTTAAAGTCTTTCTGGCTATCATTGCCACAGTTGAGGCCATCTGGTAATGGCAGCATTATCTTCAAAATTGGATATGAAAACTAGTGAGCCTCGGTGAACATTTAGGGTACCATTAAGCGTTCATGTTTTGATTGGTGGGAACTCGCCAAAAACTTTTCTGTGTGATAAAACATCACAGCCAAGTCAGACAATCCAAATTGTCTTGGACCAAAACATTGGGACGAATAAGGAGCCTATTGGTTGGTGCAGCCATGTGCAATGATGTAGCTTAACCAACCCTAACCAACTTAGGTATCCAAGTTCTGAAAATAAATATATCTCACTCATACTTTATAGGGCACATCTCAATCTTCTTTATTTTTAATGTTTCTTCCTACTCAAATCCAGTACTAATTTGGATGTCAGAGGGAGTTAGCCAGGAAGCTGTCCACTGCTCACCTAATTGTTGGTGGTTGCAAACATAAAAGTACCTAATATGTCAACAAGATTGTGTCACCGAGATCAAGCTGACTCTTCACAGATGATGTCTCATGTTTCAGATTGAATGATAAATTCATTCATTTCATTACACTTTATAGTTGCAATATCTTGAGATCTACTTTCAAGTTGTGGTGGAGCTCATGATTATTCCGGGAAGCATTATGATCACGGCAGGAAAAAAAAACGGGAGGATGCAGAAGTAGACCGGGTAAAGAGAATAGCAGGAGAAGAGAGATAAAGTAAATTAAGTTCCACAATGAAACAGGCACCTAAGGGAATCAATAAGTACGGTGTAAGAGGAAAGGTGGGGCAGCCTCCAAATTATTTTGAAGTTGTTAGAACAAGATTCTAGTCTCAAGTTTCCCTTCTCTTTCAAGAGATGAAAAGCTATGTAGAGCTATAATCTCAATTTAAATACCAGCAGCTATCTGTTTCTCCTGAATACAAGATTTTGATGACTCTTGCAACTCATATTTGACAGATAACAAGAAAGATAGCTAGACAAGACCATGTCATGTAGTTTGAAATTGAAGAAAAATCAAGTCTTCAGGGAGAACAATACTACTTGAAATCACTGAAAACAATAGATACCTCTTGGATGTAGGTCTGCACCCAACTGATCCAGGCTTCTTTTCGCTCCTGACCAATGTCTAATAACACAGACTTGAGGGGAACAAGGAGCTCATTTTCTGGGATGTTAGGATCTGCTTTAATATTTGAGAGCACACGGAAGAAATTTGTGTAGTCAACTTTATCAACAGCCATGTTGTTAAGAAGCTTACTAATCAGCTGCTTATTATACTTAGCTAGACCAAGTTTTCTGGTCATTATGGCCTGATATTCATCCATGAATTTATTCCCGTACCTGTAGGAGAGAGGGAAAATAAACATTAATAACAACCAATAATAAACAACATTTCTTGATTATGATCCCATAGAACTGGTAGTACCTTTCCATAGCATAATTGGCCTCATCTTTGCTAATCAAGTTAGCAGCTTCTAAAGTTGTAGTAAATTGGGCAATATTCCACAAGCCAATGTCTGGCTGGTTTGCAAAACAATATCTTCTTCCTGGAAGGTCAGTGGTATTTGGAGTGTAGCTAGGATCGAAGGCATCTAAGAAACCAAAAGGCCCATAATCAATAGTTAGACCCAGTATACTCATGTTATCCGTGTTCAGCACACCGTGAGTGAAACCAACCCCCTGCCAGCTGGCAATCAAGGAAGCTGTACGCTCAGCAACCTCAACCGACCAAGCTGATCCATTGAAGGAAAAAACAATGAAGCTATTTCAGGATCTTAAACGATAACATCATGTAAACTTATCTATAAAATTAAAAGACCACAGAAACCAACAATATGTGTGAAAAAAAAACTTACCTGCATACTTGTTTGACGTCAAATCAACAACCGGAGAACCCTCCTGACCAGCTCCAAAAGACAAGTCCTCACTCTTGTCCATTTTTTCAATATGAGAGAAGTGATGGCGGATTGCGTAGTCTGCCAAAAGACGAACAATTTCAAGATCTTCTTTTCCCCTAGAAGCATGAATCTGATATGAACCAAACCGCAGAAAGGACTGAGCAACGCGGCATACAATAGCACCTGGCTCATCCTTTGGGTTGCCACTGCACAAGCAGCAAAATCATAAAACAATGTCCAAGTCGCTCAAGGAATTCATCTGACAAAATGCACTAGGGTTGACTGCATGTAATAGAAACTCAAAGGTTTCAATAGCAGAATAAGGCGACTTGACCATGTTCGTTGTAATGGTAGGTTTCATCTCACCGCCATAATTGCTATTTAGGATTTCATATTGAATTGAAATTCAGTAAGCAAAAGTTCGGCAGCTTCAGATTACACATGGTGTTGGCACTTATTATGTAATATAAATAGAAAGATCTGAGATTCCAAGTTCATTTAAGCTGCTGCTTCTTCTTCTGCTGATGCTAAGGGACATATCGCTCCTTCTACTCTAATCAAGGAGAGTAAACCATAACCTGTTACATATAGGGCTTAGATAGATCCCACACCTTCCTCATGACTGCAAGAGTCTTGACCACTGAATGCGTCTACCACTAACACTTCAAGCATGAAGCGGTATCCATGTCTAACACACCTCTTATAGCACTCCTTGTGCACATATCGAATGCTTCTCTAATGTGTAACAAGTTTTTTTTTATTTTTCAACTTGAGAATCTTTTGACACTTTAAGGATGCATGTTACTGGAACTGTGGATAAAGTAAATTATAGTAACACAGCACCAGTAACAACTCTTCACAGATTTGACAATTATACTGACCGACGAGAAAGGCTCCATGCAAGGACACAACAGATCCTAGAAGAAAAAAGCATACAACCTCTCATCTTTTCCTCTTCTTTCCCACAAATATCCTGTCCCTAACTCATTAAATAGATCAAATCCATTGATTAAAAGGTGGAACAGAGGGACCAAATTAGATATGGCTCTCATCCACTTCATGTACGAACTTAAACTTGCTAAAGATGATTTGCATATTATTCATGACTCTTTTTCATCTAAAAACCACCTAAATAAATGCCAAAAACTTGGATTGGCTTAAATCCCTGTAAACAATGACTGAAGAAACTTTTCTACCAAGTACAATCCTCCCATTCTGCAAGGCTAAGAGCATTTCACTTCCCCTCCAAGTATAATCCTCTCATTCTGCATGGCTGAGAGCATTTCACACTATATTATATATTGCAACGTATAAGAGACATGTCAGCATTCTGATCTTTCTCCACAACAATGGCAGGAAAACAGTGTTGTGCATGCACCCTTATGGTTATGGAAGACCCCCAGGAAATATGAGAGATATGAACAAATACATGCACCTGTGCCAAGACTATATAGACACAGGTAAGACATACGAATACACATACATCTAGACATAGAAAGATTGAGAGGTATAGGTATATACCTTCTGACATGGACTAATTATTCTCAAGAAATAAGCTTTGTGAAAACTCCATAATGAATCGTCCTTTAGACAATACATACTGTTCATCTTGATCTACACAACCCATAGCCTAAGAATCTAGATCAAGATGTTTCAAAACAATTTACCCATACATCAACTGCTATCTTTTTTCAACAACTGAAACTGCGTACTTTTACATCTAACTTCGAGCATGAAAGAAGTTTCTAGGCAACTTGATTCCTCATCCCTATACAGGCCATACTAATTTGGATAATACTGAACAAGATGAATAGTACAGACCATTCATAAGATTCTTTGTTATGGAGCCCTCAACAAATTCTCATCAAAGACTTCTCATTTCAAAAATTCTCGTTGTATACATACATATGTACAAACACATATATACACACAATACACAAACATACACATCACACATACACATGTGCGTACTTGTGTTCATGATTGCACATACAAGAAAGTGCGGGTGAGCACCCAGTCATGCACCCACATGCACACATAAATGTACACACGAGAATGTTCACTCGCACACCCATTCATGCACCCATACATACTAGCAACACATGCACATGCCCGCACCACAACACACCCACAAACATGTTCGTGTGTAAGAAATAATAGGTACATAAGGACATGCTCATTTTGCTACCTGAGCTACCAAGAACTAGATAAGAGGTAACTGGTAAGAACCATCTTGTTTCTCACATCAAAGGTTTCTCATGCCTCCCACCTATTGGTAGCTCATTTTGGTAAATAAAGTTACAGCTCACATACGGTGTTGAAAAAAGCCTCGTTTTCGGGCACTTAAGCAGTTTGCAAAGTAGAAGCAGTGCCTTGCCACTCTGCTTTCATTGAAAGCGGCCTATGTAGCACGGACACGGATCCGACACGGTCATCCGACACGCCGACACGAGGCAAATCCTAAAAAATACATAGGATACGTGTGTTCGACACGTGTGTCCGACACGGACACGACACGACACAGCTTCATGTTATGCGTGTCCGTGCTTCATAGAAAGCGGCTAATGAAAGTGAACGTGATGCTTTCTACTTGAAAACGAGTAGAAAGCGCGACAGAAAGCTTGTAAAAACATTGAAAAGAACTTTTAAGTGCTTAACGACACTTTAAAAAAACAAATATCAGTTTACATTATACCCAACCCGAACCTGGCCCATTTTCTTTAGTAAAACCCTCCACTTCTCTCTCCTCTCTGCTCATGCGACTCAAGACGAAAACAAACCCTAACCACTAACTCCCACTCCAAGCACCTCGTCCACTGCCTCCGGTCAACTCCACCACCTCCCGCCATGAAATTCGCATCCAAATATACCCCCAAATCCTTCTCCAGCAAGTTCCGCCTTCAACCATCGCCATCACGACATCACCTTCTTTTGATTTCCTCATCAAAACTCACCATGACCATCTCTAGTTGGAGTTCCTCCATCTACTTCTCTAGTCCAAATCCGCTTTTACTTGGCACTTTCGCCGCTAAAGCCTCAAAAAGCTCTATCAGTGCCTCACTGCTTTGATCAACTTTCCGCTTTCCACAACCTAGCTCACATCCAAAATCCTCACATGCAATCACGCACATGCAAGAGAATTATTGAATCCTTGCAAACAATTAGAATAATACATAGATTGAAGAGCTTTGATGGGAAATATCTATAACCCAACTTTTCTTTCAAATAAACCAACCATCATGACCATCCAATAATCATTCAACCAGACAGTCTTCTGGCATCAAAATGATGATGGTTGTACAGCACAACTCTTAAGCCCAGAAGAATCTCAAAATATCATAAAATTCTAAACCAATGATAACAACAAATTAATTTAACCTTTCCTCGCTCCACATCCAAGTTCCAACTTTTTTCGAAAAGGTAACTCATTCTGGCACTCCAATCTTGTGCATCACAAGGCTGAAATGGATGTAAATTTCAGATTGCTAGACCAAGAGTCACCTATAATACTCCTAAAGATAGCTATGCTGGTTCTTACCAACAAAAAGTACTATAACAGACATGATACAACAACATGAACAAATAAATACAATGAATCTTAGAAAGAAACTAGGAAATTGGTCTGCATATGCATGCAATAAGAAACAATTCAAGTAAACAAATATTAGTAAGAACAAGTTGATGTACAATAATGTAACATATAAAAAAAGTGCCAGTAAAACAACAAAATAATTTTACAACAAATTTATTTGTGATAAGTAGCATAGATTGGCTTTTGGTAATTTGAAAATTTTAAGATTAACATGTGATAAAATTAACATTTCACAGACTCAAATCAACATAGAGTAACCATTTCTGCATTTCAACTTCTTAATATTCTACAGAGGAGCTTAATGTATCCTAAGTCAACCAAACCACAATAAATAAGTTCTCACTAATTGTTGTATAGTGCTCATGTTATCATGTGTTACAAAAAATATTGCTTATGGTGTCTTCAATATAACTCTCCAACATAATTCTTAATTTAATAAAAACATCCTACTATGCTCGTAATACTATTGTCATTTGAGAGCTGGGTTAACCATGGGGTAACACAATCAAACAATTGAGGTTTGTTTGATTTCCATTCCTTTAGTAGCCCTCCCTTTTTTCCCTCTTTCCCCGGTTTTTAATCTCCTACAAGGTTATTGATAGCGAATAGCGTCGTATAACGGTAAGGCATCACTAAGGTTATTTGGGGCTTTATTACGGTAAAATAGTGGTAAAAAGCACAAAGTCAAATGACGGTCTAATTTAGATATGTATAAATATTCAAAAAAATAAAAAAATTAAAGAAAAATCTAGAAAATATAAAAGTGCGTATTTGATGATTTAAAGAGGTCCTAAACATAAAATATACATGTAACCGTCACATAATATCGAAGACGACTGGAGGAGTCAGAGTGGTCGTCTTCGAGAAGATGAGTTGAACGGTGAGAGGACTGCAATTGAAGGAGCTCATGGCGAGAGATGAGGAAAAGTGATGAGGGTGGTGCCGGAGGCGATGAAAGGCAACGGGAATACGTCGGAAATCACGGGAGGCGGTGGGATCTAGTGGTTGCGGGTCGGGTTTAATTTTAAAAAAATAAACCTCAAACCACTTTTAAATAGCGATCAAAAAGAGAATTTTACCCGCGATCACCTGCTACTCACCGCTATGGCACGCTATTGGCCGCTTTAGTGAGCGGAAAGTGCATATTCCACAATACGTCACTGTTATTGGGTGATAGCGTGGTAAGAAGGGACCGCTAACGCTATTAGCGTTACTATTGCGACACTATTTACCACTATTTATAACAGTGATCTCCTGAAATGCTAATCTAGTAAAAGATTAATCTGAGAAAGTGGTAGTGAGTGCTGAAGAGCATATAGGATCAAAAGATTGTGACATTACACAACAAGGACTAGGCGTGCAGTTTGATCAGTGGTACCTAGCTTCTTTACAGTCCAGAAGTAACCCAAAATTTTCAACATCTTGCTCAAACTTATGGCTAGCATTTCTGAAATTCACAGTATGTGAGTATGTCTTTAAGAGAATAGGTGATCTCTTTAAATCATGTCTAATGAACCTGATGTTCTGATATTTCCTACAGACACAGCGTTTTGAATATCGTGTCTGTGTCCAAGACATGTCAAACACGGATTCTCCGCAGATGTTGAAAGCAAAACCCAATTTTCCCATAACTTATACCCTAAACTAGTTTCTTTGGTAATATTGGGTTCAAAACCAATCAATTTTTTAACCCAAAAACCAATACTCATTACTTAAATATTTGAAAAATATCCCTTGTATTATTCCATGCAATCCAAACTAAAACTTCTGTTGTTAAACTTTATTCTTAGTTTGATTTAACTTGATTCTTAACTGTTATGGAATAATAGGAAGAAATATTATGTTATAGGAATTTTAATTTAAAATTTAATCTAATGTAAATTATATATATTTACACGCACGTGCATATAGTTGTGTCCCTGTAACCTACATTTTACAAATTTTTCATCTCTCGTATCTGCGTCCGTGCTACCAAGGATATTTTCCTTTCCATTTTGAAGGTAAAGACAGCAAATACAGCCACCTGGTGGCAAGAGGTACTTTGTGGGATGCATTCAATGTCAATAGAAGCTTATGGTAGTATGTTCCAATGGATAGAACCTCCAGCATACTGCAGAGAAATGTAGCGATCCATTTGATAGCTTTAGAGGTATTTCTAAAGAGCCATGTCAAGCACATAAGGTGGTATACCAGTCTTTGGTTCCCCTTTTTCTTTTTGAAGTGGATCGCATGTTGGTTCTCGAATATCAGCAAGCTGGTCAGAATAAGAATTTCTTTTGATTTCCAACACAAATTATGACTGATTTATGTTCTACCAGGTGACAAATTGAACAGATCGAACTAGTTAAAGGGAGGTGGGCAGACAAAGTAAAATGGTTAAAAAAAGTGAAAGTTACGACATAGTGGTATATTATATTATTATGTGCATGTTATAAGGATGCAAGGAACATGTAAGAATGTACCTGTAATACCAAAGAGTTAATATCAAATTTTCAATTTGTGGGGCGTAATATCATAGTTGTATTACCTATTGACTTAAAAGATAGAAGAAAAATGCTCCGCCAATGACTGACTTCCCGTTGTTAAGCTTCCAATTTCCAACTGAAGTGTAGTGAGGAATTTATAGCCAAAACCAAGGTTTTAAATGTCGCCCGACATGTCCGACATGTCGACCGACATATCGGTTTGAGGGTTTGATCGACACGACATGGATGTTTTCAACTCATATGTCAGTTTTCAAGGCCAAATCGAAAATACCAGGTCATATCGGGCATATCAGCCTATTTTTTAGCTTTGAAAAATCGACTGATATGATACTTTTTTTTAAGATCTGTTTTTTGTTATCAGGTTTGGGTTTAGTGATAAATACCCAAACCCGTTTGACCCGTTCTCATGTTTAAGGGTTTCTTATGAACCCGATAGAAAGAATTTATGAACCCAAATCCATATATTATTTACTTTTTTATATGTTTAGTCTATAGAATTTATAAAGTATGCTTATATTGAATTTATGAATGCTTAGACTACATTTAGGACATGATATTATACATATGTGCACTACCCGATATGACAATCCGATATTTAGTCAATGTCCCCCAATATATCCCAGATTTTCGCTATCCGACATGGATTTCAGCCATCCGACATGAACCCGACATCCGATATTTAAAATCTTGGCCAAAACCACATTGTAAATTTAACATGAAATGTTAAGAAATGGGACCATATATAAGTACGTGAACTGTATTCTAGAGAAGTGTTTGCATGCATCAAAGCACGTGTTAAGTATAAAACATTCTGAAAATAAAATAATATCATACACCTAAGGGTGCACTATATATGTATTCACAATACATCAGAAAAGACTAGCCAAAGTCTATCATATAGCAGAAGTGTATGTGTTACAAAGTTTTGCTTCATATTAGCATTGCCCAAACATTCCTGAAACTCCTTACCTGGCTTCAATTCTAGTCTACATGGTATGCTACCCCCCCCCCCCCCATAAGGCTCTAGCCGCTCTACCATCATCAGTGCTCTCATCCATTCCTAGAGAAAAAGTTGCTAGTAAAGAAGAAGAGTTCTTCAAAATCTTCAAATGCATTCAACTCTCTGGTCTTAGATCAATACGATTTTTTTACAAGAATTGCTTGAGAAGGTTAATGATTAACATATCATGAAGCTCACTGAATAGAATACAGCCATGGAAGGACATGCTCTCTCAGATCTTAGATCAATACGATTTTTCTACAAGAAGTGCTTGAGAAGGTTCATGATTAGCACAACACATAGCTCACTGAATAGAATATAGTCATGAAACGGAATGATAATGTGGTGTGCCCACAGATACCACTACCAATATGTCACCAGACAGAGCATGCCATATAAATCAACCAACAATTTTTTTCAGATTAGTGTGACATACTCATAAAACATGTCTCGGCTGACATATTTCCCAGTTGCAACAAGACAAAGTGCACGTGTAGTAGGGATTCCAAGCCCATGCATTGCCTCGCTGCATAAGAATTCGCGTATACTACTACGAAGGACTGCAAGGCCATCTGCAAATCGACTGTATGGAGTTTTTCCAGCACCTTTGAGTTGCAACTCCCATCGTTCACCTCGTGAATTCAGAAGCTCTCCAAGTGTAATAGCGCGTCCATCACCAAGCTGCCCAGCCCATACACCAAACTGATGTCCACCATAGCATTGTGCATACGGCAATCTGCAAAAGTTTCAATATGCTTCACATAGTAAAAACAAATGGTGACTCAAAAAGAGTATACCCACACATACCCTCCCACCAAAGGCAATGCTCCAGAAAACAGAAGTGGAAAATCTGGTCTCTCAAATCTGGGGAAAAGAAATGAATGTCAGAATAGGTTCAATATCTTCCTGCCTCTCAATGAAGCTCTAAACCGCGTAGTCTATGAAAGAAGAAATAAAATTTTACTAACTACATTACAAATCACTAAAACTAAACAAATGAACAAACTGAATGCCAAATTGACTACATGATCATATGGGACTTCTCCCAGCATTCAATATCTGAAACCTAGGTTAAAAAGCAGAAATGAGAACTAGCCTAAAGATATTGACAGCAGACATGATATTTTAATGTTTAAAGATCTACAAGATACACAAAACTCACTGGACCTGAATAGTCAGAATTGTTTTGGTTGGTTTACTATGCGCAATTATAACTATTTTCTTCATCCAACAAAGACCAGACAAAGCAGGAAGCAGCAGCGACTAAGCAAAACTCTCTCTAACCTAAAAGGCTAAAAGCAATAAAGAAATGGGCACTTTTTCATATCAAATCGTAATACAAGATATTCACCAATTACTTTCACTGCTATTTTAATCACAGAAGGTAATGTTGTTTAACAACAACAAACGTATGCTCAACAAGTTATATCGTCAATTAGAAAAATGAAAATTTTCTATAAAAGGAAAAATCAACAATTCACAGGTATTATAATGAGAGATTCAACTGGCAGGACCAACAATATTCTTGATTTGATAATGTGTTTCCACATGTTCGAAATAGGTCCACATTTTAAAGCAACTTACTCTTGAGGATCTAAATCAAGCAACTTGGCAACTGAATCTGACCACACTACAAGCTTTGGATTCTCCACTTGAACAGAAGGTGACACTTTTGTGTAACAAGCGCGCAGCACCTGAAAATCACATGATAATAGGGGAAATTGTTAATAACTATAGAAAATAATGGCTCCAAGCTCTAACAATGAGAGTGACAGCTTTCTAATATATAATTACATCAATGATGTTATGAAGACCATCAGAATAAAGTATTTCTGATGCAAACCAATAAAACTATAATCAATGTATTTGCCATTATAATACTTGTAAGAAATAAGATTTACTCTTCCCATTTAGCATTTCAGTAAGAGGTATAAAATGCCCAAATGAAGATAAGCAGCTTTCGACAGAAATATTTCAGATAAAATATAAGTAGAGAACATTCAAACGAAAGACAAGGATGACAGTAACAACTCAGTCAATAATCTCAACAATTGAATCATTCACCAAACAAAGCTAATCATCGAGACATCACACTTCTTCCTAAATAAGTTGTTTTCAACTAGAACCAAGTATCAACCGACTTAGCCCCATCTAAAAAGACAAAAGATAATAATTATCAGTGCTCTAAAAGGCCTAGATGTGTGTAACTGGTGGCTTAATTGCTTTAACCTTCGAGGCACTTCAGTTAGCCAGAAGACTCAAAAGGCCCAGGCTGCCTATGTGCTCCTCGACAGACATGTAAGCACCAATCATCTTGCAACCATATCTGATTCAGAATCAAAGCAACACAACTTGTAAGCAACAATCATCTTGCGATCAGATCTGATACAGAATCGAAGCAACCCAACTAGAGTTTTTGGATCACTGAGAAATTAGAAACCAAATCTAATAACTAACCAGATAAAATATGCCTGATCTCAAAGTGAATTAGAAACCAGAACTACTAGCATATAAGTTTCATGTTAGAAAGTTGAACTCTGAAGTTTCCAGAACACTGAGAATTAGAACCAAAACTACTATCTAGATGAAAATGAAATGTTATCTGGACTCCAAGGTGAATTTGAAACCAAACCACTAACAAATAAGTTCATCCTTGAAGCTTGCACTTTGAAGTTGTCAAATAAACAGTTCAAGCATCATCCAGAAAATTGACTGTCAGCTGACCTTTGACCTAAGTTGCATGGAAACGGGCACGGGTACTGGCACGGGTGCGGGTACGGGTAGGGAACACGGCAAAATTGTAAAATGTAGGGTACGGGGACACGACTACATATATATATTGAATTAATAATGTACATGAAATAAAATTTTCCTGCTTCATGTGTCATTAGAATTAAAATCCCGATTATATTTTTGAGTTTCTTTTATCATATTGATTATTGTGAATTGTAAAGTACTAGACATCTAAACGACCCATTAACTGTATAGTTTTGAACTTGGGTATGGACTGAAACGAACCTAACCCGTATCTCATTAGTTTCAAAAGACGGATGTGAAGTGTAAGCTCTACGTCCAGGAAGTCTTTGACAAGTGTTTTAAATTAACACATATATTGTATAATTGAGTACATGTTGTAATAAATGCATGCATATATTCAAGAAGTGTCCATGAAGTTTGGGTACGGGAAATTATCGAGTACGTGTCTGATACGGGTACAGCTTCATTATAGAAGTACCCGGGTAACATAGCCTTTGACCCACTCTTCACTTGATTCATACCAGTTGTGTACTTACAGTTCGAAATCCAATGCAACTCCAACGGAAAAAAAATCCAGTCATACTGAAATGATAGTTCAAGTTGACAGGAGAAACTGGAATATGAAATAAATCAAATAATAATATCAGACATTTATGTTCCGACACCAGATTTACTGAGACGCTTGCTAAGAAAACCTTAAGGCTAAGAGGGAGCCTACCTCCATCTGACTCTCTTCCCCTCCTGCTCTCCCCTTGTGAGGGTTTGCATATATATATATATATATATATATATATATATCATGCTCCCTTTAAAAGAGGGAGTTGTGGAAAAACTTTCCAATGACTATATTACCCCTATTCTATTTTGATATTACATTCTAATAATAACTAAACTAAATTAATTATCATTGTTAATTAACTATATTATGACACTTTAAGTTTGCATAATTTGGTCCCTAGAACTTCCAACGTTATTATAAAACTCTATATCATATTAATTATTAGTAATGTATAATAATATATTAATAGATAATTGTATGTCAATGAAGTATTTATGGAAAGAGTAGAAAATATAGGATTGTCCTAAAATTATGCCATGAAACTCATATAGGAAAATTACAAAGAGCATTCTTATGTTTAGGTAACAAGACAGAAGCGGTACAAACATTAAATTTCAGAAAACATTAGGATAAGATACATTATCTAAAATTTTTAAAAAATGCAGTAAGATACAAGTAGAGGTATATAAGTATACTTTTGGTAAACTACAAGGTATTTAAGTTCAGTTAAGCTTACAAAAGATTTAAAACATCTGTTATCCACAAATAATAGTATATGATCCTATTGATAAATAATATTCATCAAATAATATAAGACCAGATGCTTAGGTTATATTTATGTAGTAGATGAGAAGTAAAAAAATTAAATCATCATATTTTGAATGAATTTTAAGATTTTGAATTATTTCCTGAAATTATTTACTTCGCTTAGAAAACTTTAGAAGAGACTTTTGAAGTACTACTATAAAGTGTTGAACATCAAATAAATATTGAAAATATAAAATCCATGATGTCAGGATGTAAAAATCAGGGATATGTATGTAATACAGGGTGTCATATGAGCTAATATTCATACATAACATAGCATTGTAATATGTAATCTAACATATTAATAAATTTTAAACATAAGAATATACATCAAGATATATGCTTAAGATTTGGGAGAGCCTAGAGTGAAGAGATTTAGGAGAAGAATTATGGCCTTTGAGGGTTTTGCAGGTTTTGATTTTGTTTCCCAAACACAATCCAAACCCTAGCCAACAATCAAATCAAAAATGACATGATTTTCTCAATATCTTCAAAGGGATATATCAGCCATATCTTCGATAACGATTGATATTTTAAAAAATCAACAAATAATATAAAATATTACCGAGATAAAATCTTTAACCCGATATATTGGCCGATATAGCAATATATTGGTCGATATTTAATAGAATGCCTATAAGAGCAAATATGTAAAGGTTATTTAGATATTAGTTCCTTGATTTTAAATATCCAATGATTCTATGTTATTCTTACAATTTTTTAAAATTGCTCATAATTTTAGGGACTATTATTAAATTATTAAAATTTTGAGGGACAAATTATAAATACGCCATATTTAAAAAAATGTTAATTTTTTAAAACCCCCAAACTACGAGGATTGTCTTAAAAAACCCACTTAACTGATTCAATTTGACCTAACCCTCTCATTTTGTGAGGTGTTATAGATAACCCCTCTTAATTTTGATGCAATTTAGAAAACACCTCTCAACTATAGCATATTTCATAAAAATTCCCCTAATCTTTTACGCTTCTATCAACAAACCCCATTAACATAGTTACTTCGACATGTGATTTGGACAAAATACCCTTTCAAAGAAAGCACTTTTAATTAAAAAGAAACCCCCAACCGATAATAAAAGGATCACAACCAATTCATAATTCTTTTTCCCTCTATATCACCTCTTTTATCTGGCAAAAAGTCAAGGTAATTCTTTTATGATTGATTGATATTTTAGTCTTTCCAAGTCAAGTATTTGTCACATAATAGATAAGACACGTCACACATGGATGTTAGTTTTGGGAGGTTAGGTTTAAGTGAGAAAAGTTCATTGGGGTTAAATCAATTTTTTTAAGTCTTGCATAGTTTTACGGGAGGGGGGTTTCCATGCCCTCCATAGTTGAGGGGGAGTTTTTTAAAATTAACTCTTAAACAAAAGCACAACTTAAGGTACATGTGATATCAATTTTGGAGTTTATAGCAAGTCTATCACTCAATGAACTGGTTTGGGTTATTTGTCTTTAAATTTATCCTACACATCAACTCTAAAAATCTTTTATAAGAATCTCTAAGATAAATTTAATATTTATTTGGGATGGGTATATGATCTTTCTGATTCCCCTTGTCTTTCATGATTTGTAATAAATTATTAGACAAAGTAAATTAAGTTGTCATTTTATATTGCCCATATTCTTATAAGTTTATAAAGCTCATAGCTAGGATATAAGTATTATTGCAGATATTGTATTCTTCTAACTCCTTGAGCTAAAGTTATGGATGTTGTTTGACATTGGATAGATATGAATTATTTTGTTAAAATACAATCAATATGAGTGCATAATATGTACAAATCATCCTCAGACTATATTTTATAATTTTTTGAAACTAGAAAGTAATTGTTTTGACAGATCAATTAGTAGTTAGGACGATGTAAAATGAGTACAACATCAGATTTTGAAATTGATCACATAATTTATATTTTTTTCTTGATTGAATTTGCACATTCTAACTTAGAAAATTCTAGAAAAAATTCTTGAATATCTATAATACTCGATCGCCAGATAAACAACAAGTGGAAGTAAACAATAGGTGGAAGTGATTTTTTTATAACTGAACAAAATTCTTAATGACTTGATAAAACCTAACATTTTCCTTAATGAATTCAAGAATTTATTTTTTATTAATAATAATAGGTTTTCCCCATATTGGTCCCTTACATCATTAATATTTTGAAATTATACATTCAAATTACTAATTAATCTTAAACCATTAATATTTTAAGGCTTTAAACATCGATATTTCTCTGGAAGACAAAATGTTAAAATCACACATGGAAATATCCAAAAAATTTAATATATTATGATAATTATAAAGTTTTTGCAACAATGTTATAGCAAATAAATAAACTTAAAGTAAATAATTATAATATTTGACCACGTGCAGTGCACGTGCATTCCACATAGTATGTACGTATGTGTGTATATATATATACACATATGTGTGTGTACACACACACATATATCAGTGTGTGTGTGTGCGTGCGCGTGTGTGTATAAAGATCTATGTGTGTGTGTGGGTGTGTGTGTGTATGTGTAAAAGTATATATATATATATATATATATATATATATATATATATATATATAT